>NNCF01127250.1:0-11154 GCA_002313205.1 Laupala kohalensis | reverse complement strand
ATTATTTCTATCAGTATCAAGCATCTTATCCCTGAATTTGAGCATTATGTTGGAGCTAGTTGAAATACATATTTGTATTTCATTCGCTAAATATCTTTTATTCAATCATTTCTGGTAAAATTGTATTATTTTCTGGTTTCAATATCAAACATGATATTAATACATAGTGTCTCATTCTAAACTATTTATTGCAGAAAGCTTTTTAACCAGGTACTCCCTTCAGTGCTACATAATAAAATAGAGTTCTTTGAAAATCATTGTGACTAATAATAAAATACAGAAAAGTGAAGACAATTTAAGTTGTGAAAATATTATATGAAATTATTTGAAAATTGGAAGAAAAATGTATATGTCTATAGAAAGTAATTGAACATACATGAATAAGTATTCTTGTGGTAAATCAGTGCTCTGAGTAAACTTGTCAGTGCTTTTAAATATCTCAGAGGGGTGTGTACATGATTTGAACCTCTCTCAGTAAATCTTTCCTCTGCCACTTCGCTCAAGTCTCATGCAGACTCCATGACATGCACCTTACACCCCAAATTTACAACAAAATAATTTTCACATGGTCCATTCCGCTAATACACGTCAATAAATGGAATTACATAAAAAATTATTAGATGCCAGTAGTAAAGGACAACAAGTATGTAGATAAATGGAGAAAACCAGAATCCATGCATTAGAATGTGCCATTTAGGTTAGTTGTCTTAAGTGTATTACTTGATTTGGTCAGGCAACCATGAAACGAATATTACATTGAACGAATTGATTTGAATATTCTGTTAATTTATAGATATGGATAATCGACATATGATTCCACTCTGTAACATATTTTATGAACATGAATATTTATATTTCGTTATGCCTAAATCAGCATAACATATTAAATAGAATATGATAATTCACTAATTTAAAGAATTTCTAAATTATTAAAACATACAGTAATTACATACCCGGAAATCCCATGTGATCAGCAAGATCCTCATTTTCAATTGGCATTGCTGGAGATAAACACGTACATAGCACAACTAGAAGTATATTTCAATTTTATTATCTCAGAATGACCCCTCTCCCCAAGGTTCAATTTACATTACTTGTTATATTCTTCTATACTGGCATAAAACTAAAAATAACTTGTAGATATTCTACACACACTACATATAGTATGTGCATATTAGAACCATAATCAGTGTAAAGAACGTGGATTACTCATTCTTGAAAAGAGGTTCAAAACTTCTAATTCACTGCAATTTGGTCTCTCAGCAGTGTGAGTTTGCATGTGTGTGAAGAGTATTCTTTTCTCACGAGATGATAATTCAGACACTTCACAAACATAGAATTCCTTATTGATGTGTCTTAGCAAGTGTGTAATGTAATTATATTTGTTAATAAATGTCGTTTGACAAATATCACAACAATATAAAAGCTTGTCTGTTTCCATGTGCGTGAGCAAGTGTAATCTTAAATTATCTTTCAGTTTGAATGATGATTTACAAATTACACATTGGTACAATGATTTACCAGTGTGGGTTTGCTTGTGTACACCGAGGAGTTTCTTTGCCCCAAAGGATATTTGACAAATTTCACAGATGTACAGCTCTGAGCGCGCGAAAGGGAAAATGAGTCTAACTTGCGCCACAAATGCTGCCTGCAAACATTACATGTAAACACAGCCGGACCCTCTTTTGTAAACGGTGTATGATTTCTCTTTTCTTGAATAAGACGCACGGGAATGCACACTATCTGAATGATCTCCCGTGTTTAAAATTAGTAAACAATTCCCTACTCAGCATCATCTGCGGCCTGGCGAAAATGGTGGCAGACTAAGATTCAAATACGGGACCTCAAGCTTCCCAGGTTCAGTTGCAGGAGATCAAGTCTGACGCCATATTCACCCGGGTGTAGAGGATGCAATCCTTCCTTCCAAAATAAGTACTCAAAGAGTGTAGTTATAGTTTCTCTCTCTCTTCCAAGGGTTCCATATACTTGAATCCACATGTTTCATCAATATCTAAAACAAAATGGACAGCTTTTTCTTACTGCTAATACATACAATAATTGTCTAAATATAAACCCCCACACATTTATTATGGGTGGCACAGGTGAAGGAGGAAAATGAAATTTAGTCTTAAATTAACTTACTCTTTCAAAGAGGAAATGGTCATTCAAAATTACACATGAAATGGTTGGTTTTGGTAAGTATAATCATCTGGATTTCAAAATGGAAAGTTAACTGGCACAGTTAAACTTCTCCTCCTGACATCGCCAGATCCTCGCGGATTTCGCGTCTTCTTTCAATTCTTGTGTCGTTGCTTTAATTCGACGAGTCTGAGCGTAATATAGAATTTGCAGTTTAAAGGTGGCGTCGAAGCAAAATGTAATGAAACTAGATTTGATCTAATTTTTTATGTTTATTACTGACAATCCACAGCCCAGACGAAGAGGTGAACCCATAACCTCGCAACATTGGCAAAGAGTAGTACTTAATGAATGTAATTCAATGAAGAGTTGTACATCTCGTTTATGACAGGAACAAAGAACAAAAAACTGAAATAAAACATGTATATTATGAAGAAAATGTGAAATAGATAATTAATGCAGATTAGCAATATAGAAATAGTAAATTACATGAATACTATTTCTCTAATATTGGTTCTAAATAATTTAAAAAACATTATGCAGCACATAAACAACAAATAAATTCACCCAAATTAAATATTAACTCTATTTTTATGAAAGCTACAAACTCTGTAGAAATAACACAATAATAAAGGATATGAAAGACGGAAATAGAGAAATAAACAATATCAGTGTTAAAATGCCAAAATGTTTCACACATTTTTAAGAAAGTTTTTAGTTTTACGTTAAGTTAAGTTAATATCTGTTGCGATACTTTACAGGAAACACATGTAAATTAAAATCAATAATTTGATTTATAACACTATTTAATCTGTACTCAGAAGGTGATTCACCACTTACATGGATAATCTGAAAAAAAACTACCTGTTATGTTCAAGCTATATTACAAACTATTCAACTATAATAATAAAAAAGTTATATATTTAATGACTGTGTTAAAACAAAATTATCATTGTGTCTCAAATTCCTTAATTTCATTGTTGTTAAAGCACCTAATAGCTTAAATTTATTGTTGCTAAAGCACCTAATATTTACTGGAATGTTTTGTAATTACTTTGGTCCCAAATTTGAAATAGTAACAAATTTACTAAATAGTTAGCAATAATTTACCATCTTACGATTTTGCTCTATTTTTATTTCTAAGACTAGAGCCTATTGTATATTCTAATTATTTGAGATTTACATTCTATCTATTTCCTCAATTTGTAACAGGTTTCTAACATTTACGAGACATTTATGACACCTCCAAAGAAAATGATCTTATAATAATTCTATTTTAAAGCGAAATTTAACTTTTGGAACTTGACCAAAAGTTACATGTATTTCAGAAAATTAAAAAGACTAAACTGAATAATAGTAGTAGGTGTTCCCTCCTTTTTATTTAGAATATAAATGTACACTTTGTAAAAAACAAAAATTAATATTAAACTACATTGTTTATACATTAGTGTTCATATTTTAGCTATATATTGGAAAGGAAACCTGACCTGATGCACTTAAAAACGCAGATATGATCTCTACTTTTTAAACTACTAATTTACATGATAGGTGAAATTAAAGACTCATATTGTTAAAAAGAAATATCACAATGATTATGGAAAAAATATTTTATGATAGAGTAAGCGCAAAACAATTTGGTTTTAATAAAAATAAAGAAACTACAGATTTTTATGATTTATTACCATGAAAATTTACAACATTTTCACAGACAAAAGTAAATGTTTAATTAGAACATTCCTAGACTTAGCACAGGTTTTCCAAAGTTTGAAACATAACATACTTCTGGATTAACGTTATAACTATATGGGATGAGAGGAAAAGCTCATAAGTTGTCTCCTAGCTACCTTAAAAAATTGACAAAAAAAAACAAAAATCATGAGTGGCTCTTGTATTATAACAACTGCAGTGCCAAAAGAAATGACCTTCATGTTTTGTACTACAAATAAATGACCTAATAATTTTGCCGAAAGAGGCAGTGGTGTTATATGCAGATGAAACAGCTATTTCAACAAATGCAAATTCTGGGATAGGTACTCAGAAGAGATAAATAAATATCTATACTTCGTTAAAACTTAGCTAGCTTTAATAATAAATATAATTAATTAATGATCTCTAAATGTTAACAGAACTCGGGCTCCAATGACCTTTGATGTCGACATGAGCCGTAAAGCACCACGAAGAAAAAAATAATAGAACAACTGCAAACAAGACACTTGAAAATTACAAAGACATTGCTGCAAACACTTGAGACATAATAATACATTACCTAAGAATGAGAAATTGTAAATATTTGGAGAATGTAAATATTATAACATAAAATGGGATAAACATAGACAGGATACAAATAGAACTAAATATATTATTATCTAACTTGGCTAAATGTATGCAAACTTTTGTTACTATACCATGGATATTTTTAAAACATACTCAACTATGGTGTTGAGACAATTTTTTTCGTAACATCATTAAGACAAGTGAGTCATTTCTGAACTCACTCTTTGCGCAAAGGTGACATGAGTATCTGTGAACGCCTCCTCACATCGATTATTCTGGTGGCGCATCCCGCCAGAAATTATGCAACAGTCACGATTTCCTGCTACGCGATTGGCGCGTCAACTCGCTCTACAGCGCGAGTTTATGCACAGGCAGCCAGGCCATGTGCTGGCACTGCTCGCCAGACGGTAACAGCCACTGGCCCACTGCTCGCCAGAGAAGTCCCCACCACTCGCCCTCTGGACGGTCTCCAACTTGCCACTTGCTCTAAAGGTGTAGAGCAGTCAGCAGCCTCTCGCACTCGCCCTCTAGCCAGGCACTTTACCGTAGCAATCATTTACATCATCTGAGGGGCACATTCGTCTCTACATTCGTTTCGCTGGGCTGCCTCTCTAATCACTCATTGGTCACTCATCACGCCATCAACGCATCAACATCCCAGCGAGCTACGCGACATGGCTTCTTCGCCGATATCCATCACTAGCCAAACCATGTCGGTTCGTTGCGAGGAGCACTCAAGTACTGGGCACTCATTCTGTTCTCTTCATCTCGCCAGGCTTTCCAAGGTTATCCCATCTCATCACGATCTATCTTGGAAAATCAGTATTATTCATTACTTTCATAGTATGTTTTTATTAAACTGTTATTTGCTGGCAATCACTATTCATCTTACACCTCCATCCTTTCATCACTCATTACCGTCATAACAGTTGGTCCTTCGAACCCAATCACCCCCATGTGCAGGTGACTACAATAAAGGTATCTGCACATTTTTTTGTCCCCTTCGTGCAGGTTACCAATGTGCAGCTATTTTTTCTATGGGACAAAATTGTTTGCACATATGGCATAATTGCCTGGGGTGGAGAATTTTTTTGTAATTTATTGCAAAGATTACAGATAGATTATTAAAAATAGTATATAAAACACTCTTGATACAGAAACATAAAAACAAGATAAATTTTTTTGTTGAATAACTTCGATATCAATATAAAGATCTGAAAGACAAGTTTCTTCACAAGACAGGTAAAAGAGAAAATAAAAGTACACTAACTCCCAAGTTTGTTAAAACTATAAGAATTAAAAAAAGTCACTCATATTTAGATTATTCCATTCATCACCAAATGGTCTCATAATTTGAATTCATAATAATGTAACTACAAAAAAAATTTTTAAAAAGTACTAGGATATTATTATACATATTTTGTTACTAATTTCAAATTTTATAATTTAAGAACACCGCTTGGACTTGAAGGAATTTTTTACAATCCTTTTGCGATAGAATTTTTGAGTGATAACATGAGTAACAACAATAATACAGCATATTGTTACTAATTTGTTATAACAATTATTAACTACTGTTACTGTTAGATAATGCGTTTTTTTTCATTTATGTAAGTAAGTTTTAATACACAAGTACCAGACATAGAGGTAGCTAATTTACTTCCGTGGGATTTTACTTCATAAAATTTTCTGGATAAATAAAAAATTAAATTAATCCTGTCAGAAGACTATATAGCCATCCTATTCCAACACAATGCTACAGTATGGCATCATTAGCAAGGGTATACAAAAATGGATGAACAATATTTGCTCGTAAGAGCTCTCGCCAAATAAGAGAATAAATTGAATCGAGATAGTAGAAAATATTTTAGTAGAGAGAAAATTTTCAACACCATATTCTACAAACTGAAGTTGTTCTTAAAGTCAATAAAACAAATTTTCATCTAAATGTGGGAACTGCAGATGGTCTTCTTTTGTAGCAATCATTTAAGATGGTACTAGGGAGGAAGATATTAATTAATTAAGTCCCAGACAGATACTTAGTTTCCAATCCTATGAATCTTATTGACTATAAATAGTATTCAAGTATAAATGTTTTAAAAAGTCTATTATATAGTAAAGTAATAAAAATTTCTTAGTTGTGATATATTAACAAAATAATGAAGTAGCTTGTTTTTAAAGTAATCCTGACCAAAGGCTACATTTTTTGGCAACCAATATATATTGTATGAAATGATTAATTTCTCGCAATTAATTAAAGTTATTGGGTTAATTAGTGAATAAAAAGATTCTTAAAGCAACGGAAATTTCAGTCAAGTATGTTTTTGGAATGGGAAGACGCGATGGCTCGCTACGAGAACGGGTTTCCTTGTTCGGAAAAGACGTCATAAATCAGCCAAAGTGGAAGCAGAAGGAAATGTAGCAAGCGTTAGAAAAATAACGAGCGGCGTAGGAGGAATTCATAAGAAGACGAGACGAAAGGGTCTCGGTATTTTTAGAACAAGGGAGGTCCGTTATTAGTGACAGACGAGAAGCTGGGTGCGCAGTTTCTTCGACAGGTCAGCGGAAGAATACCAGAAAAAAGGAAGGAGGCTATTTTTGTGAGCGCACAAACAATAGCGAATGCACGTGCTGGCCGGGGCAATAAGAGAGACGCGCGTGGTCGCTAACTTTGGGAGCGGTCGGACTCTAGGGGAATGGGAGACTTATTAGAGACATTCGACGTACAAGATTTCAAAGGCTGTCAAAATACATGTATCACATTGTTCATAAAGGGAAAGTGTGCCTGGTTACAATCACTGAGGGGATGTGTGCGAAAAAGTCGGAGGCTTAAGAGTCTGGAAATTTTTCAAAAACTGGAATGATGATTGGCTTAGAACAAAGGAACGTTTCGTTAAATATCACCAATGGAAGCGACCCCACGTGCAGTACGAGTCAATTTTAATTGGACCTCAAAAGTCATGTGACTTTTAAAAAATTAGCACGTGAGGAAATTTCATGGTAATAGAGGCGGTAATGTTAGTAAAGATAGGAAGAGAGACTCACTTCCGAAAATCACTTCGAGAATTATTTTCTGAAATTCATATCGTCATTCACTTTTTGGAAATTCATTTCGAAATATTATTGGAAGCTGAATAATTTTGAGATATTTCGAGCACTTAGTCAATTTCCTGCGAGTATTCTCGAGTTAGGATTTTTGTTAGTGGTGTGACAACACTCTTATTTTACGAACATTATTAAAATGTACGAGTTGAATCATTACTTGGTCGACTAATTAGTCGCGTGATTTAGAATTCGCGGGTGAAAGTCATCACTTTTGTAAGCGATAATTAGATCGGAAGTTTATTCGGAAACTGGATTCGTGATAAAGTTAATGAAGTTCCGGAACAATGAACTCTAAGTACGAGACATCCTCTCGGCGTCCACGGCTCGGTGAATCCTCCGAGGGCATGGAACTAAGGTCATCATTGACTTCTAAGGACATTGGCACGCGCAGCAACAGCTGGAGAGGACTTCTATTGTGAATGAATCCTGGCACGAGAAGAACATTGACATATTTCCTCAACTTTTGACGAAATTAGGCACTTCTTTAACAAGGTAATATATATTGGTTGCGACCAGCCATTGTATGTGTTCAATTGCTACGAAGAAGAATGAGTGCCAATCTTGTGAACTTTGGAAAATTAGCCCAGGACTTTTGATTAAAACAAATTAAGGACATAGTAGAAGGGATTAAAATTATTAATTATTTTATAATAACTTGTTTGTATTTATTTAAGGTGCTATTAAGTATCTAGCGAAACAGAAGATTTTCTATGTAAATGTAATATTTTAATTTTGGATGGGGTGTGTGCATGTATTATAATAGTAATGTTATTAGTCAAAGACTTCAATGTACAGAGCAGATCTAATATTTTCTTTTAAAATTTTAGGGTATGATTTAGACTGCTCTCAATCAAGTAATATCAACTATGCTGCTTTTAGTTGTCATTAAGAATAGTGCAAATTAATAAATGAATATTCTGTAAAAATATTTTCACAACTGGATGCGAACTAGAGGTTGAGGTACCAAATATACATTAAAAAAAACACATATTTTGGAAGGCAGCTTGAACCTAGAAGCCTCACCTTTAATCTGCCACGGCAAGGGAAATCCAAATATATCACTGTATCGGTTTCTTAAGGATCAAATGATAATTGGGTGGATCTATTTGTGATATGTATTTTATTATGACAATTTGAAGAGACAGAATACCAATAACAATTCCTTACTAGCAGTTCCTCCGAATTCATGTGTTTTTTCCAGAGGATTGGTCAACAAAATTGTGAAAAATAATGCAATTTCACCAATAACTGAACAATTGAATATATAGCACTAGATATTACTAGATTAATAACTGCACTTTAAAGAGTATAATGTTTCATAAAGTGTTTTGCCTACTTCCCAAAATTTTCTCTCTCAAGTGTATTTGCTCCGCAGAGAGAGGTGAGTTAAAGAAACTCGCCAGCAGATAGAAGTGCAACAGGTGCTCGCCAAGACTAGAATAGGGAATTTGAAAGGCAGAACTCAACAGTATGATGATATAATTACTTACGAATAATTTAAGATGTACCTTTTGATGGACAAATATAATTTTATTTGTGCTTTAAATAATCACAATGTTTTGACTTTGTTACACCTAATGATGATGTCGCTTAAATGCAAGCAGCGGCACTCGCGTAGCCATTTGTACATCGCGCCGGACACAATCTGGTGACTCAGCTCATTGCGGCTATATAAGGCCGATGCTCCGAGCATCAAGGCAGTCTAGCTGCCACTCCAGGCAGACTTGCTGTCACTGCTTACCGTACCTCTGATTTCAGGTCAGGCCTAAGATGGTCCCTGCTGTATTCCTAATCTCCTTAACCTCAGAGTTGAAGTCAGGCCTCAGACGACCCTTGCTCTTGTTTAGTCCTGAGAACTAGCAGATCTCACGGCTCCAGGTCCAGTCCCTCTACAACCCCTGATCGCCTAATTCGTCTCGAGCCGCCCGCCGCCCCGAACCAGAGAAGCAGTGGAGACCAAAACCATACGGCGAGTCACCAGCGCAGAGCACTGTCTCTACCGGAGCTCTGGGTCGCTGCCATAGCACGACTACGAAAGTGTATTTCATGACTGAATAGACTGCTGTCGCCAGATATGGACAAACCCCTCATTATTGCTCCCTCTCATCCTTTCATCAAATAGACTAGGGGTAGATAAGTTCTAAAGGGACTTAATAGCTAACTACGTCGTAGATGTGAATTCAAAAGTGCCCACAAAACAAATTGGATCAAAAATAACAAAATATATTTGAGTACTGTAGTTGTTAAAACTTATTGATCTACCTAAAGAACACAATGCAAGTCAGGTTGTCATAACACTCACACTATTATATTTGAAACTGCTAGATATTTTGTTTTTGTAACAGATATATCCATATAACTACAGAGACGTTTTTGCCAGAGAATGCAAAATGACATGTATAACAACATAAATTTTCATAATGATCTTGCAAAACAGTAATGTACCAATTTAAACTAATCAAACAAAGCAAATATAGGAATGAAATGAATATGGATTCTGCTACTGGCATACCATTTCTTTTTTTTAAAGAGTTTTCATGGTCCAACAATTGAGATTTCTTTCTGTGATAAATGATTCGGTAAAGAACAAGATTTATTAATTTTTTGTCTAATTAATCTGCTATTCGAACAGTAATCTCAGGAGTTTGTACAAATCTATGCTTCTCGATTTTACTCTCTTCGATCCGAATATTAATTTAATATTACTACCTCACCACCACTTTCCAATTTACGTTAATTTTTTTTGTATCTTCAGTATTAACAATAACAATACAAGTAAGCGTTGTTACATGATACCTCATACAAATTTCCAACTGTTTCTAAACAAAAACTAGCAGAAACTTAGCACAATTTGCAGCTCTTTACGAAATTCAGAAGACTTCGAACACTTCGTTGATAGCAGAATTGACAGATGAATTAACAAAAAACTAATTCCAAAAAACTGACTATGCTGCACCAGTAATGTATTGACGCACAAGGTATTTATTTTGTACAAGTAATATTGTAAACAGCAAATACATATTGTCTCATAACTTATTTTAGATATTTTAGTCACTTTTATTACTTGGCAAATTATGTACAATACTGAAATTTTGAATTTAAAAGTACGGCAATTTTTTATTCTCAAACTNATTTATTTTGTACAAGTAATATTGTAAACAGCAAATACATATTGTCTCATAACTTATTTTAGATATTTTAGTCACTTTTATTACTTGGCAAATTATGTACAATACTGAAATTTTGAATTTAAAATTACGGCAATTTTTTATTCTCAAACTAGTCATTCATATGCTTCATAGAAACTTGAAGTAAGATGAGGACATTAAATAAATTAGAAAAACAAAGAACTTACCTTAATTTAAAAAAAATAAGAAATTTTAATAACAAAACAATTGGATTTCCGTCTCGTTAATTCTTATCAAACAAGCCCAAGATATAGAATTCTTCTTATAATAACAAAAAAGAAAAAAGTACAAAAATTTCAACACCCCCTACCCGTACGGTAGGACGGGAGTCCTTTCATTCTGATTGAGTATGACATGCTGCGTCACCTTTATCTTCACAAAGTGGAATAACTTCGTTGTCATAGTCTTTTACTCCAGCACAGCAAAAGTATGGCCACTTACGACGCAT
>NNCF01127249.1:598000-611360 GCA_002313205.1 Laupala kohalensis | reverse complement strand
AAACACACTAGATCAAACAAATTTCACATCAAATTACAAATACATTTGATACGTTACAAAAAATGGGGTTATTTTAAAACTCTTGGGTGCTTCTTTAAAAAATTTATTTATTCTACTAAATCTCAAATAAACAAGTTTCAAAATTCGGGTAATTCAAAAATGTTGGGCCAGTTCCTATCGGATAAAGGGACTCGCTAGAAATATATATTTTAAGACTATTAAAACATTATTGGATCCGACAAACAGGAATTTTAGGTGTAAACTTTTCTTCGGGTGTTACCAAGCACATTCCCTGTCAACCGACGTTTCGGGTATCCTACAATGTCTTGGGAGGATGATTGATGCCGCAACTTGGAATATTTACTGCAAAAATATTGGTAATTTGTTTATAACCTGTGTTGAAATACATGTTTGTATAAATTAACACTAAAATGTTGCATGATAGATGTTTCAAAATAAGAGTGTTCTTTATTGGTAATATCAATGTCCACAACAAATTTATTGAATTCCATAAGCGTCTACTAAAACTCACACTACCAAACAACGCATAGAAGTCACTTAGTATTTCGATAACCAAGTATAAGAGATGAAACGTTCTTTCTGGAGTGAAGGAGACCGCGGGAGGATAAGTATTATTTATATCTTTACGTAGTATCAATTAAAGCACAAAAATCTATATAATACTTTTACCCGTTTTACTCGTACCTTTCTGCGATCGAGACCTCAAGGCTCCGCATTAACCTCCTCTGATCTCACTGGGTAAATATGTAGAATCAAAGGACTTTCGAACGAGAAGTTACCAGTTTCTTTCACGAGAATAAAGTATCAAGTTTACCAACACTGGCGACGTTATGCTGCTCAATAGAAACAGACACATTTGAATTTTAATGGAAGAGTCCCATAGAACACGTAAATTGAATTGGAAATATAATTTTCTTGAATAATGTTATATACATGTTACTACTACTGTTACGAACGAATAGCCATTCGTCGTACACATAGGAGAGGATATGTGGGGACTCGTATGTTTCAACGAGCTAAAGAGATTAAGGATGAGAAGCGATTCTTGTATAACACGTCTCAGATTTATAAATACACATTTATTACATTTAAACAAAGTATACATTTAATTTCCTTAAATTACAAAAACAGAATTACATAAATTGTCTCCTGAATTGCAAAGTTGAAGTTGGTTGTTGTGGGCAACCAACACTNATAAATTATTAACATGAAACATAAACAACTGTTTATGTAAAATCCCCTTGAATAACCCTTTCCCCAGTTAAGCAGAATTACAGTATGGTATGTTAACAAATTTGAGGTGCGATCGTAACTGATCTGCACTATACAAAAAAAAAAACCCTCACTGGACTTTGAGAACATCTCCCCGTTACATACAAAATGTTCATTTGCAATAGTACCTGCTTATACATGAATAGTGGTTATAAAAACCATAGAATTATGCAGGATTTTGAAGTGCATTAGAATAAGTGATTCTGAATTCTGAATGCGGTTCTCGTTGTTACGAGAATGAATACTTAGTAGTTTGAAGAGCTTCTTGTTAGTAGCCTTCCTCCGCTGCCATAGCTGCGTTGCTGTGGTCTTCCGTGGAGCAGTCTTCCTTGTTTCGGCCTTGTAGCGTACGAGCAATGGCTGAAACTAGAGAATGATTGTGAACAAATATGTTCAATACTGAGCTGCAGAGCGTACTGTGCCATGTATTGAGATGGCGCAGCAGTTGAGTGATTTCATGTATGAAATCATGGTCCAAAAAGTCTTTTGTATCACAGATACATAAGTAGTTCAATGATGAGTCGAGTAGAGTGACTTCCTGTCACACAACGCGGCGACGTGTCAGCCTTGTAGTGCGGTAAACAAGAGAGGTAATGTGGCTTGAGCGCGGCTCTTTATATAGCCGGCGCACGGAACGTACAGATGAAGTGCGTTCACTAATTCTTGTATCATGGAACTTGCAGTTGCCACAGAGATTATAGTTTCAAAGAGTGTCTATATTCAATGAATATTTATATACTCACAGAGCAATTACGCACATGGAGTAAATATTAAGATTCTCAACGAACACAAACGAATTGAAGTTTGTGATGGATGAGAATCATATGGATGAGCACTTTACGAACGTTTTGGTTCGTAACAACTACGTTATGTCCTAGCCACGAAAATTGTTCTACACACATAATTGTCTTAAATCAATACAACTTCAAGATAGACAACTCAATAAATAATTACAATAAAACTATCACAATAAATATTGTGTAGTCCATCATTATGTATAAGATATTTAGTAATACTCACTACAAAACATAATTGAATTAGTTATTTGGTATAAATTACGATTAGGTTATAAAAATTTAGGAAACGTGAGATTGTCGAGTTCCTTTTTCAGTCCCTTGGGTTCTATGCGAGTGAAATACTCTTTAAATTTCATCCCTCTAAGGCGGGTGCGTCTTGCATATTTCAAGATGGTGCCTCTATTAAGCCCTACGGGAACTGGAGTCCCTTGACAGATTAGTAAGCCGATTTAAGTGAAATAATAAAGAGAATTAGGTGGTTCAGTGTGGTCGTGGTGCTGCTGGAAACACCATTTAAGGAAATAGTAAATCTTTGATGAAGATAATTCTCAGTTTTGTTTTGAGGGTCTGTGTCTGATTTCACGGAGCTCAGATACAACCGTAGTATAATAAATCAGTAGAGATAAAGTTATAACATATTTAGTTGTGTTAAGAATGAGTTTCCAATAAAGAGTGGAGTTTTGTAAATTTCTGCTGGTAAACTTGACAGTACGAAACTCTTTGCCGAACAAAGAGAAAAATCGCTCTCTACTTTCATGATCTTTATTTGATATCAGCATTATATAACGACCTACTCTTAACCGCAGTCCAAAGTAATCCATATTTGGAGCTATCGTTCCCACTGCGACAGACTTTCACAGGTCCGCTCGAGCTGATTCTCAACCAATTTTTGTAGTTATATCTTGTATATCATTTGGGTATTGTTTACTTTGCTATTTTTATCTGTTCTGTGGAAATATTAGTGTGTAGTCATAAAATTAATTGAGAATAAAACGTTTGAGATAAAATATTACAACAATTTTAACATATAAAATTCTGCCCTGCATGGCAATGAAAAAACAAAACATTACATAATTTCAATACATCACATTCTACGGCGCTGGAAAAATGTAACATAAACTTTAAAAAAAATCTATAATATTGAATAAAATTATGTGAATCAATGTGAATAATAATTTGAAATTTTTATTGTAATATATAATGATAGAATTAGAATTTTAGAAATTTTCTAAGACTCCCAGCTAATCTCTCCACAGAATTCTGATAGACACAGTGGTTTCCCAGAAATTCCCCGGAAACGTGTTGATATGTACCAATCATGTTTAGAAATACAATTTTGTACAACACATCTTGAGGTGCTTATGCAACTTGTGACGTCTCTTTAAAATATTTAACACCTCAACACCTTCACGGAATATAGTAATAACGAAACTTCCACTATAAAAGCGATAAATTATCAGAAAATGATAGCTAATATATTTGAAAACAATGAATTTACATTTGATGAGTCATAAATAATTATGTAAAATTTATTTTATCAATCGTAATTACTTTCTCATTGTATATGGCATTCAATAAATGTTCGGACTTACGTGAGAGATTTCTTTTGCAAATTGAGTGAAGTTTTAAAAAAGTTGCCTTTAATTGTGACAAATATTACAAAACAGGAATCAAGGTTTGCTTTTGTTTTTTTCCTGTGGAAGCAACCCAACAAAATTTAGTATTATTTATATTTCATAGGGAATATAGAATTTCGCTTAGGCTTCGCAACCTTAAAAGCACTATTACAGATCTTTTACTTTCTTACTCGTTACTTCCTTGTATTTTTGTTCAAAATGTCAGTCAACTTCGTCAATAAATTTCCTTAATTCAACCATGATAACATCAAGGATATTCTAGCATTCTAATATTGTCAACTATGTAAATATCAAAATTTTCCCCTATTTTTTTTATTACTCAATATTGTAAATTATAATGAAAAAACAAATTTTCATTTTAATTTACTATTTTGGACTAAAATATTGAAATATGTAAAATACGCTTAAATTGTTTTATGTAACGATGCTGCTTTATGTGAAGTAGAATATGGTGACGTAAAATGCAACGGAAAATTTTCTAGGAAGTTTATTGAAATTCCCATACATTGGCAATTGAAAATTTTTTTTCTCCTTTCACCATTAATAATAATCTCAAATTAATTTTAATTGTTCACAAATGTCATAAAGTTTCTAAAAAACAAAGAAAAATTGATAAAATGCCTGATTAAGATAATTTGAGATATTTAGTGATTTAATTCCTCTTCAGCCACTTGCTGTTTTGCAATATCTATTCCAATATATAAATGCGTTAATTATGTTATGTTGAATGAAAATGGGAGACGGGACCGAGATTCGAACTCGGGAACATAACATAATTAATCTGTTACCTGGTGGAGAGGTTCACCGCAATCTAAAAGATTTGTCTTTTTTTTGGGGGGGGGTGGGCTTTAGGGCTCGTGGTCGCTGAAGAGATTTCTATATAAATGCGTAATGAGATAGTATGTCTGTCTGTTTCCTACCTGATCAAGACTATAGCACTTAACGGATCGTGATAAAATTTTGCAAGGAAATAGTTTATATGTCCAAGATGAACATACGCTAATTTTTATCTTTTAAATGTGTGATAAGAAAGATCGAAATGGTTTTTGACAATAAATATCAATAACATCAAGAAAAATTTGAGATATATTTGCTTACGCTGTCTAAACGGTTAGAGATAGGTGAAGCTATGAATGTCAATATTGTTTGCCTCAAAGAGTTCTACAGAAAAGTCCGTGACAGCATATGTCTATGTACACAAATTAACCTAAATTATCAATAAAACGTTATTAAGAAATAGAAGTGTGAAAATACTTCAATTTAAGAGAGTAATTTAAGGAAAAAAATCAACCATCAAGTAGAATGGATTATTTGTTTTGAGCATTTAACGAAGATAAAAATGACTTTAATTGTGGAATTTCGATGATTAGTTTAAATTTTACAAGAATTTTAATGAAATGGTGCAGCCGCGTCATGCTTCAGAAGCGAAAATTTGTCCAGACTTTGGCGAGATGATGTGTAGTCAAGTTTTGTATTAAATTTGTATTATTATGAACTTGAAAAATTAGGATGTTGTATATGTTTTTGAAAACCAGTAAGTAATAGTATTTTGATCTTAAAATATTCTTGAGTAAAAGAATATATTAATCTTGTTCTTTTTTCTTGAGTAAAAGAAGAGATTAATCTAAGAAAAATCGGGGGTAACACCTGGAATTAGCTCGGAAAGTTAACGAGAAATAGAATGTTCGGTCTTGGAAAAGCAAAATTTGCAGATAACTAAACAACTGCTGTTTTGATTTATCTTAAAATAGAAGACTGTTCAGTTTCCCTCGTAATGAGACATCTATGGCAGTGAATCGCACTAAACAATTCATTGCTCGTGACAATGCGTCCTTGAGAGATCATAAAGTCATTAAGGTCAAGGTAAAAGGCGAAGTACAATGGCAGTCTGTGCAGTAAGGGAGCGCGTNAGACAGGAATATTCCATCGTCATAAAACGAAAGGGAAACTTCTGAATAAGAACCTAGGGGGATGAAATGCACGACTCGAAGAGTTAGCGATAAGGGGGAATACAGAAAACCCTTCCCCCAATTCCTGTCCAGAAACAAAAGACCGTCACGCAAGGAAAAGGGCTGTTACTGCGAGGGTTTATTGTTCACGAAGGGCAACGTAGATGGATTAGTGCGATTAAGGGCACCTGCAGTTGAGAAGAACGATAATAGAAAAGGTCTTGGGTTATTCCTGGTTTTGGAAGTTGTTTATATCAGAAGCAACTCCCGCAAGAATTCATATTTTCCCAAACAATCTTGTTTGTTGCCCGTATAATTTTGAAGAACTTATATTCAAAAATGTATCGATTACTTGGTGTCCAATAAATATGTGTACGAAACAAATGTGGTAATTTTTTATATGAGAAAATAAAAATATACTTGTAAATTTTGTAGAATTGTAAGTTATCAGGAGTTTTTAAATAGGACAGGTGAATTTTTTTGAGAAACTTAAAAAACTGCTCGGAAAATCGAATTTTGATAAGAAAGAAAGCAAAGCTTGCAATATTTCTTCATAATATTTTGAATCCATTAACTTTTTAAAATAATAGACCGATATGAGGTGATAGTATGACAACGAAAGTTTGAATTCTAGCATAATAATTATAATGTAAAAAATAATTTGAATGCATAATATTTAACTAATAATATAGAGCTGTTTTTCATTACTTATTAAGTCAAGGAAAACTAGTCAACTCATAGAAACCATTACTGTAGAGCATTGGTTATCCGAACTCCAGTATTTCGGGACTCAGCTGCCAGGAGACAATTTTGAAGCTGACGAGTAGTAAAACTTACATTGTGTCACAAAATTAATATTAATAAGTCTTGTACATAAGTACAACTTAAACATGTTTTGTTTGCTGTTAATTTTTTTTTTCAGTTTACTGCAAGGCACATAAAATAAACAGTTTCTTTTTTAAAAAAATGTGGCTGATTTTATTGCATCTTTCTCTAAGTGAATTTTAATTCTTCGAACCACCTCTGATATCATTAGTTCGACTAACTGACGTTCTGCTGTAATAGTTAATCTGACGATAACGATTCGTCAAATACAAAAAAAACAAACTATTTACATTACTCATGAAAAATGCCTTCGACTTCCAGTCAAGGAGATGGCATATCTCATACATTTTACTTGTTTACACTCGCACTCTCACGTGGCAACGAGAATCGACCTTGAAGGGCGATAAACCGATTAAGGGCACGGCGAGGTGAAGGACGATGGCAAAGGGAACGCGCACCTGCTTCGCATATGGAGCCGATAGATATCGCGACGATCGCGCAACAAGTAGGGAATGTAGTCGTTATTCCACCTGTTATGCGCATAAAATGGCCCTGATGGTGGTGTGAAATATTGCCCCCTGCAGGGACGTAGTCCGCTTACTCTTGTTCAAGAGGAGTCTGTCTCCAATTAACTACTCTTGTGGCAAGGATTGGTACTACATGCTGAGGATGTGCTTATTTCTTTGTTGTAATGTTAAATACAAAGGAAATCAAGATGAGTTGCTTATAACTGTTTTCTACTACCATCATATGTTCGGTACACTTTCATTTTTATGAAGAGTTATGATCGTATAAAATTATGCTGAAAGAAAAATTAGAAGTATGATGGCCAATAAAGTCGATGAAACGTGAATCTGACAAAATAAAAACAATGTGACAAAATGAAAGAAAAAATATTGTCGTTTTTTTCATATATTACAAGAAGACATTGAAATACGAAACCGAAGTAACTTTAATTTCTATGTTATCTAAATATGACTCACGCGACAATTTATTTAACGGGCACCACTACTTTACTACGAGAGGATAAAACTACGCGGTTGGCTTGATTTTGTTCTCACATTCATTACAGTACAATTCAAGAATTCCTGATAAGAAGTCATTAGTTTTGGTGGTGGGTTCTGAAAAGAATCTACTGAATATGCCGACGGCAAATAACTATTCCTGCTCACATATTGTAAGCTAAGACTGAAATTCCTTGGTATACCAGAAACATCTTCTCTGATGGATAAGCATTAACCGACGCCTACCCCGAACGGGTCTCCACAGCCTATAGCACCCTCTTACAAACATTTCAAAATAAATTCCTCAGAACTATAGTAAATGCTACTTGGTGCATCTCAAACGCTCAGCTACATCGCGAATTTACTGTCCTTTGCATGCCAGACCATATAGCTGAAGTGTCTACACATTTCTTCAATACACTTTCTTCGTCCCATTGTACATCCATCTACAACCTTAGGCAAAAATTAACACCCATCATTCTATTGAATTCGCTTCAGATTCACAAAAGATCTTCTACGACCTCTATAAGAGAACTAACTACTAAAATATAACCTTTTTTTTTTTTTTTTGGTGGGGCTTTAGGGCTCGTCAACAGCGAGGTCATTAGAGCCCTTTAAAATATAACCATACATAAATCAAGTATAAAAGGGAAAAATTAATTATTTTAAATGATACAGAGAGCAGACATTGTCCTTTCGGATGAGAACCCCATGGGGGTGACCTCACACTGTACAAACTATTATTGTTATTATTTCCTCCCTTATTTCTGAAAGATAGGTGTCATTCTTTGGGGAGTACAACATGGTTCCAGGTTGCAACCAGCTTCCTTATTCCTATATTGTAACACCACACCACAAGCCCAGATGCAGTGTGGGTTCTTTTGGGTAGAGGAGGGATTCTCTCATATACTACAACCCTTATGGTAGAGATCGCTGCCACCAGCTCGTTTTCCCAAGCAATTAAACACGCGTGTAATAACAATAACTAATAATTTAATTCAAATTAAATAGAGATCTGAATATTTACAAACGTAGACAAACTCTCAAAATCATCAATACATATGAAAATCTGTTATTACACAAGTAATACTATCAGAAAGCATCGATTATACATAAATAAATTGAGTTGAAGTCAACAACTTCAGAAAAACCTCTCTAGGTTATCTGAGTCTCCAAAATTATAAGTACTTTCGAATAAACAAACTGTTACAAATTACGTTATTCACAACTATTAGAAAATGAATTTAAATTACCGCAGTAATTCTTAAGCGGTCTGACGTCCAACTAGCCAGGTCACATCTCAGTAACCCGCGTACTTCAGTTCACACAACCAAAGTCCTCGAGGATCTTCACTCCTCCCAATATATACAGCAGAGGAAGTCACGTGATCAGCAACTATCCACGCCGTCGCAAAAAGTGCAAGTACTCTTCTTGTTCACCCCTTCGGTTTCTAGGAATGCATTGACTGCACCGCGAAGCTAACCGCCTTCGGCCCTCGCCCGGCGCCCGCAAGCTCCTTTTTCAGAGTATCTCGTTGTTCATACATCCGGCGACGTACTTCATTCACCACTTCTTAAAATTCTTCTTTTCTGAGGTACACCGACATTCCATAGTGAGTCTCGCCTGGTTCAGCGTCGCCGGCCGAATTCTCCGCCGGTCACTCCCTATTGTTTTCTGCATGGCAGGAAACGAGTCAAACAATTGCACCTAACAGGGAGAGGCTTAACTTCGGGTCCCGAGTCCGTCGCACTTCCGTCTTAGTGGCGTCCGGCTTAGACTCTGTAATCTTCTTAACAGTGTCCGACTAGTGAAAGGTGTAAAAATATTAATAATTCACAAATCGATAGAATGTCTTGGCGCTGACGTTACACATGTCATGCATTGCGGATCACTACAACACTTTGCGCAGGGGCTTATGGAGCTGTACCTCGCTGGGCAATTTCTTGTAGTTCCGAATCCTTAATCTTACATGGGAGTTTCTTTTTGCAACCGTCCCAAGACAGAACCTAGCCCACCTGTGATGATGGGTGACTTCTGTCTTAACTCCCCACATTCAACTCACTTCTATAGGCAAGTTCTTATACTTCAGCTTTTTTCGGCCACTTTTGAGACAAGATTTTCATCACATGGTATACTGATTATTATTTCAGTTTATATAATATGTTCAAAATTTTGTTTATAAAAATGTTATATTATTTTGTATTTCCTTGTACTTGTATATTCTTATACTTGTATTTTGTTTCAATATTCTATTATTTTGTTTTATATCATCGTTGTACACACCGGAAAAGTGGAAACTCTCACAGCATTGGTATTAAAATTAATAAAATAAAGGGTACTCTATACCTCAGAGGGGTAATGATTGTTCCGCAGGATAAGAAAAACGTAGACTTTCTTAAATTGCCCAATGGTGAATAATAAGTTAAAAGCTTTTCCGGCTATTAGTCATCTGTAGCGAAATCCCTATTAAAACACCGTATGAGAATTGAACAATGTTTACTACGTTTTTATTGTTGTTTACTGAGTTTACTAATGTTTACAAAGCCCTAAACGTTCCATCATTACATGCCATATTATGATGAAATGTGGAAATCTGCTTGTCTTATTGATATATTCTTTCACGATGACATTACTGTGTACACGATTGGTGTTGAAACAATACCAAGAGGAGCTCGCAGAGGCTCACATTGATTTACGTCATTGATTTACGGGCATCACAACTCACATCTGAACAACTAACAACGTCACTGACATGAGACGCGTTTTCCCAATATGGTATCCATTAGGTACGTCCTCCAGGAGTTTCAGTAATGGCCCTTAACAAATATTATTTACGAGTACTTTCAATTATTACGAGATAGGATCCTAAGTATTATCGCCCTGATCTTCTGTAATACTATTGTAATTGTAAAATACGAGTAGGTACTCGGAAGCTGACTTAAAATTTGAGCAAATTGTTGCTACGTTGGTGACATGACATTTTCAACTCTCTTAATGATTGGCTTGAGCTCCTCTTAACTTAGACAATTGTAGTTCAATAGTATGACATTTTCAGTCACCCACATGCCATTCATTTCTGGGTACTTACAAACACCTTAACATTAAGCGGAAGAATTTATAAAGAAATGTGCCATCGTAATCAGTCCTTCATATTAAAATTAACATGTCGCGTAACATAATACGTCGTAATCAAATTCTTTCATTTGTGTACCCTTTTTTATTGTTGTGAAGAAAAGGGTAATACGTCGTCATACGGCGTCCGGCATATTAAGTTAAGAACGCTCCATGCAGTTTATAGTAATTATGCGTCAAACTCTTTTCATTTCCTACTCATATAATGTGGTTTGATCTTGGAGCTTCCATATTATTGGAAGTAATTTATAATGATATTATGTTCACTATATTGTATTGATATTACAGATTGCAAAGTGATTGGATTACAGAGTATGTGATATTTTAACTCTAATCCTTGATCCCCAAAATATTTGGAGCAAGAGAAAACCATTGAAAAATACTAGACAGAAGAAGAATCAACTTTATTTTAAATGTATAGATACCTATGACAAAAATTCCTATATCGATTTTGTTATTTTTATTTCCTATTTTGTTAATTTTATTATACATTCATTGTACATATTTATTATATTGTTTTATGGTGCACGTATTTATTTATTTTAAAAAATATATTAATATTATTTCGACAAACGCAATATAAGAATCATTTATCACCATGTGCAGTTGTAAACACCTCCCCAGGGGACTTACATCTAGTAAGTACGTGTTTGGCGAACACGGGGCACCGAGCTGAGTGTGGCATTACTTCCACTTACTTGTGATATGCTCCTTCCTTTCTCATTCCTGACCTTCCTTGGTAACCTCTTGTTCTTTTCGATCCCGACGCAATAAGGGGAGGGTATCTTTCATTTTCCTTATTATTATTTTTTGTAATGTTTTTGATATATGTCTTGAGATTGCGAACAGGGTCGGACTGGCCACGCTGGAATTCGGCCAAATATCCGGTAATTCTATTCGTATAAGGTATTTTGTGTCACATTTTCAGTGTCAGAATTTCCATTTTGTGAATATTATTTTCAAAGTTAAATATTAATTCAATAATAATGTAACATTAAAAAAAGATCTCCTTTATTTTATGACATCCTTTTTTTGCTGCAAATTCCAGTATTTTAGTCTGCATTTTTAAGGTATTTTTGATGATTTATGTTGCATAAGAAACCGGTCTCTAGTCATAAATGTTACTAGTTATACGTATCTAGTTATACTTANTAGTTATACTTATTACGAATAAATTTCATACCAATGTAAAAGTAGAAGTCCGAATGCTGTTTTGTAGTTAGGAGACACTAACCTGAGTTACGTCAAGGAGAGTATGTTGCAAAACAGTCATAGTCACCAGACTTCGTCCACTATATGTTGACTCGGAAACACAGACACGAAATATATACCGACACAAAGCGCTCAACAGATACAACATAAGAATTGCAGCCCATACATGGAGCTTAAATGACAAATAAGGACTTGCTCGAAGGGCACGAGACCCACTCGACGTATTAGCAACAGGCATAAGACATACTGCTTCCAAAAGACGTACTGGGTAATCCACAAATGTAGACCTGTCAAGAGTAATATATCTTGCATTGAAGCAAACATCAACAACACCTTTTTGAAATAGACCCAATGCGCCGTCGTAGGTTCCGATCACTTGATCGCCGAATCCATGAGATTCTAGTAGCGTCCAATTCATGTTCGAATATTCAAAAAACGTCTTCAGTAAAATGTCATCTTCTGCATCCAAATTACGACGGTCGGATTTGTCATTCGCAAATACCCTAATAACAACAGGAGAATACGCATATTTTTACTCTTCTGTCAGATCACTTTGCAGCGTTTCATCAGAACAATTCGATGTTATCGCAGCAATTCGATATTCGTCATTACTTTTTCGTATTTCTAGAAAATCATTTCTTAAAGAAAAATAATAGAGTCTTTTGGTAGCATCAACAGTATTCAACACATGAAGAAGGAAAATATATCTTGGTTTTATAAAAACGCCATATTCTGGAAAAGAATTTTTGTGTATTATTTTGTGTATTATATCTTTCGCAATCTCCTTCACAGTACTTTTCATACATTATCTACTCCAATATACTCCTACATTTCTCAATATATCATTTCATACATATACTTAAGTGTTTGGTCGTCTACGTTTTAAGTAACGTAGGAGTTTTGCTCCTCTGAACAACTCGACCGATGAACTGAGTCTTAAAAACATTCGAAAAGAAATGAATATTATTTAAATAATAGGAATTCAAATCGTCTCACTTTCATTTCCATCAACACAATTCTGACTTAAAAGCAAATATAATATAAACTTCTGAAAAAAAGAAAGAAGTACGATAGTTTTTTGGACATGAAATGATTATTCTGCTAATATTTATCTTACATTTCTTTTTAGCCGGTAATATATTTCCTGCCTAACACTTACTTTCCAGAAAAAAATTTTTATCACGAACTTTTAAAATGGTCACGCGCGCTGCAATCTTGCATTTACGTTGCCAGCATTTATGTTAAGGTTTGTTTATTTACTTTTGATTTCTTATCCCCATTATCATTCCTCGTTTTGTAATTCTTAAGTTTTAATTATACGTGTAAAAATATTATGTTAAAAACATTAGCTAAAAAGCCCTAGAAACAACCAAGCATCAATTCGCTTCAAGCGTCCTAAAGCACTGACAGATTTAACATTGCTGCGCTGGAGATAATTACCCAGATATATAAATGAAATAACAAACATCTATTCGTGAATTATGTAGACAATCAACAAATTTATATTCCAT
>NNCF01127249.1:575399-595872 GCA_002313205.1 Laupala kohalensis | reverse complement strand
AAGTATTGTCGAATCGTATGAAAGAGTATACAAAATTGTGCAAAAATATGTTTATCCCGAGAATAAGAAAAACAAAGGTCATTTCAAATACAACTTAACTTACTGGTTCATGTGTTTCTGTTTCTTTTTTGTTTCACTATCCCTTTCAATTTTCATTTAATTTGTATTGATAGATAAGACATTTTTTATATCACATGAATATTTCCACTTTCGTGTTACAATTCTATGTGAATTTATGAAAATTCCGCGCGTTCTGTATTATTTGAAATAACAAGATTAGTTCAGGAAAAAATAGAACAGGTGAACCTCTAGATTTATTACCTCTGGTGCAAGACTTCATATAAAGGACATACGGCTTGTGATGAGAGTGAGGAGGTTGTGGGTGGCTTCTACTAACTAGTGTTACATCGTTATTGCTGATAGAATTCTCAACTCGACAATCTAGCTCCACGAACGCGGCCCTATCTCTTTACATCATCAGTAATAATTTGAGGTGATTACACAGCAGTTTTACTCAGGATGTGAATTGTTATATACAACATTCGTGCATCCTGCTCCTCGTAACTTTTACTCGCTTACCCCCAGATCATATTCCTAGCAACCCAGGTTATCTTCCAATGATCAAAACTATACTGAAAACGATATAATTGATTTGAGATGCAACTCGGGCTGCGTTGAGAGTAAAGGGTTCTGAGTTCGAACCTCTACCTCTTCTTCATTTTCTCCTAGACGAAGTAAATCACGAAATCAGTTCGCTAAAACATTGTAACTAACCTTGTTACCGGTTCCATAAACAGCAAAATCTAAATCAGAATACATTGATCTATACTTTATTCAACATCATAAGGTGTACCCCAAAGCGCATCTTAAAACTTCAATTATTTATTCAAGATACGAGTATTCCATTATAATTTTTTTCTTCTGTTTTGGGTAAAATTTCTTTACTTAGTAATACACCGAACCCCCCAGGGGACTTACATCTTACGTGTTTGGCAAACACGGGGCCTCGAGCTAAGTCTGGCATTACTTCCACTTACTTGTGCTAAACTCCTTCCTTTCTCTTTCCTGACCTCCCTTGGTCACCTCTTGTTCTTTTCGATCCCGACGCCATTAAGGCTAGGGTATCTTTCATTTTCCTCATTCCTCTCATGTTTTGTCCTATCCCTCATTTTTTGTCCCCCTTTATTCTTTGTCCCCCCCTCATGTTATGTGCCCCCGTCATTTTAGCCCCCCCTCCATTTGATGTATATTGTGAGATATGTTTTGGTGTGTTGTTGATCAGGAGGGTTTTTGGTGGGTAGGGCTGAATCATTCGACGAGTCCCACGCGCGGGGAGAGTCATGGTGGCTCTCCCTAGTGCGTAACTGCATTTTCCCTACCTGTACAAGTTTTTCGGGCTCCAATGACCTTTGATGTCGACATGAGCCGTAAAGCCCCACAAAAAAAAGTTGTAAACACAATCTATAAGCATGTTATGGTATGACAGTTCCGGCGATTGCCGGACCCCCGAAAAACGGTTTTGTCTAAATATTTAGATGATACTGTGAAACCTAACGCGACCTTTATCATCCTACTAATTGTGAAAAACATTCGTTCACTGCTGATGGTAAATATATTTAAGAAGGTGTTACATTACATTGATAGAAATGCAATTGTTGTGATATATCCATTAGAGAGACTAGGTTAAAGTATCCTGAAATATGTTTCAAATGATTATTTGAACAATTTTCTATGAAGTACCGATAAATTTTTATAAGCTTTCGCCGAAAAAATTGGAATATTTTGACATCACATTAATATGGGTTTAAATGGAGAAACTTGTGTGGACTTGTTTTTTTAAATATCCTGACACAAGTATCACATAAGTGAAAACAATAACTAAAACATAGCAAATAAAAATAGGAACTCAATTATGTTAAAATTTTCAAACCTTACAAGGCATTTAAAAGAATTATGCAACAAAAACTGCGAAAAAATTCATCTAGTGGAAACTAGAGCCGTGTCATGTGACTGAAAGCAATGTGATTCTCGTCAAACAAAAAGTAAAGGAAGTCTATATTTATTATCATGTTCCACAATAAATATCTATTTCGTGCTATTTATTAATTAATTATAACTCCTTTGGTGAATATTTCCAAGTCTTGTGAACAGTTGACATCAGCATCGCGTTAACTGATAATGAGCGTTAACAAGTTAGTGACATAATCTCAAACGAACATTCTCTGTGCATTGATCAGGATCTGAATGGTGTAGATCTTACGAAACTTTTATTTTATCAGCGCCATTGTTAAGAAAACGTTATTTGCATGGTAACCAACTATGTTGTTATTATATAAACTACACTCTTCTCTTCTTATAATCACTTTAAAAATTATAATATTTTTTATCACATTGAAAATAATTTTATTGATCGAGGAATAGGGTGTAGAAGCAGCTATCATTACAGAAGCTCTATCTCAATTCCACAACAGCTCTACCTCTCATCTTTGAAATCTAAAAGATGTGCAGATTTCCTGGAAAGGCCTAAAAAGAAAATTCGGAGGATTTTAGACAGAAGAGAGGATAAAAAACTGTGGGAGAAGAAAGGAGAAGATATGGAGGATAAGCAAGAAAGACAGTAAAGGAATCGAAAGTTGAAACGTTGTTCGTAGAGGCTCATTTATTGTAAGATATGATTGTTCAAATTTTAAAAAATTGAAATGTAATTTTCGAATTTGAATTTTGTAGTTATTTAAACCATTGAGGAGACCTCGATGCAACTAATACAGACTTCTTAGGTGTTATACGAATTTTTAATATTCAACACATCTTTACGTAACTTATTGCAGGATTGGTTGAATGTGTAGCTGAATAAAACGCAATACAACTGAAACTACTCAATACGAAACCACGTAGATCTTGAATTCCTTCTTAAGTAATTTCTTAAGTTAAATTATTTAATAAAGTAAGTTAAATTTCCGATGCTTGGAACGGACACAAAACGCCATTCAATTTGACTCCGCTTAGAACACTAGTACATTGCACCAGCTAATGAGCGAATGATTCAAACCAACATTTTTTTCGATATATTTTTATCACTTGTTGAAAGTAAATAAATCTCTCCACAACTTTATTTATGGAAATATGCTCTCATTTCCAGTTCCGTCCAAGTAATTTAAGTTTCTAGTCAACTTTTCTGGCGTCATAGTTCAGACTAATGTCGGCTTTCTGTCGCTCAACAAGCGGCTGCTTCCTCCAAAGAATGATGTTATTTTTCTCGTTTCTTAAGCTTTACGGGCATTATGATTTGTGACTATTTTCGTGTTATAACATGTTGCTTAGACATTCCATTTATCATCCTCATATTTCTCTTAGATTTTCTCTTTTTCTGTAGGTGTTTCTTATTAACTTCCCTACTCCAAATCGTATACCTGTAATATAGCTGCCTTATCATTAGGGCGAATTATAGCAGAAGCTGAGGTAAATATCGGGAATACACATTTGTATTGTGAATTTATCGTCATTTACCCGTCACATCAAACAAGGGGCTGTGTTGTAAGTTATGAAAGCGTAAATCTCCTTCATGTATGCCGCCATTCATGCCGTTAACATTACGGTAATCCATTGCTTCACCGTCACCGGGCTTGAGTCATCACCACCTAAGCGTGTTCGCAGCTTTCCCACCCTCGTACGACCCGCCACTTCCGTCGCGTCACCCCTTCCGTCACCGACATCGTCACCGTCACCCCTTCGACGACGTCACCGTCCGCCAATGGCACCGCTTTCCCCTCTCCCTGCCCATCGCTCGGCTGTCTGCTTCCCCCACCATCCGTACTACGGCTGGGTCCGCCGCGTACGGCGCCCGCGTGACGTCACCGAAAACCTGGCGGGTCGGTATCGATCCTCGCGCGGCAGGGGCACGCGGTAGTGGTGTCGGCGGAGGCGGAGGTGGGTGAGTGGATCCCCGCGCAGCGCAAACGCGATCGTCTCTCTTCACCCGTTTAGTCCGTCGCGAGCCTCTGCCGACGACAGAGTGCGCGCGGGTGCATCCGCGTGCGGCGGCGGTGGTGGCGGAGGCGGCGGTGGCGGCGAGGACGGAGACGACGGTGGAGGCTGGAGGCACTGGCGACGGGCGGTCGCTGCGTCGGGACAAGGTGAGTGTCTGAGAAGAGACGGAGTGTCTCTGGACCCTGCGATGCGACGGCGGTGGCGGCTGTGACGACGACGCGGTGTATAGATCGCGTGCTTACGGCTAGGGATGGTGAGGGGGTAGGACCCGTTGCCGAAAATGCTTCGCGGGGTAAGCACTGAGAGTGGGAGCTAAAGGAAGCGAAGGATTCGCTGGGGAAATGTTGTGTTTGGGAGGGATTACTTATGGATTTAGACACGCGTTGTTTCGTTCGCGATAAGCGTATAATGCGGATAAATGTCCGAAATAGTTTACGAAACGGAAAAGTCAGTTTATCGTTATATTACAAAGTAGGGCTAATTCTAAGTGAATGGCATCACCAATGGATATGACTGTCGAAAAGTAAAACATGTTCATATACTTTGCTTTAGTGATAAGTTTATGACATACAATTTGTCAAATGCATCCAGTGGATTGTTTTCCATTAATGTACACTCCCGGTATTTCATGTTTTGGAGCTTGAAATTAGAATAAATTAGCATGTGGGAGGGACATAGTGCATTTTCATCTCATAATACGGTAACATTATCCTTCGAGTACGTGTAATTGAATTAAAGATAGTATATGATACGGATGAAATTAAAATATGTTAAATTATTAATGAGAGATGTAAACCGAAACGTGTACAATAATGTAGAAAAGTATGTAAATAAAATTTAAATTATTTAAAATTTGAGTTTATCCCAAGAATTTAAAGAACATGTGAGATAGAATGTTTTGATTACAACTTCAAGTGGTCGGAATGTTGAGGAAATTCGATGGAACTTGATAAAATTGACACTCGTGTTTCCTTGTATTCGCTGACGAGTGTTTACACTAAAGGTGAATGAACTGTTTTGACTTTGTGGCCCACACATTTGATTAACTTAGGAATATTTTTCTTTACACGAAAGAATGAAATAAAAACGCTCTAAATATTGAAATCCTGGGTTGAAGTATTTTATTATTTCGTGGAAATACTTTTTTCTTTTGATACGGTGAGCGAGGAGCGATAAACATTTAAAACGTCATTTTAAAGGACATGTCATGTTCTCAAATTAGTATTTTGAATTTTGTTCGTAAAAAAGAAAATAAACTTAAAGGATCGATTTCCAGAGGATATATTAAAACGATAATAATTCATTTTTTTATGATATTCAAAAAATATTATACGCGCGCAGTATTAGAAAAATGTTTATAAATTATTATTCACAATACCACTTTAGAAAAGAAAATTATTAGTGTTGAAAGCGAAAGATTATGGCAACTTCCATTTATCAAGAGATGTTAAAAGTAATGAGTGAAAAGATTGACAGAACCTGGTAAGTCCTTTCCCGTTTTTTGTTGTTGTTTCCATTTCCAATGAAACGTTTTGTAGATGAAATGTCCCTTTCGTCGTGGAGAGCTCAAAAAGTGCCAGAGGAAACGTCAAATTCACGTGGAGGATCCGCAGTGACGAGTTGTTCTTCCGGAAATAACGTTATCTCACACATCTCGGTCGACGTCGTCGTGTATGAACTAATTATAGAAGGCGGACCGCACGCGGCAGCATTGCCGCTACTTCACTCCTGCCATAGCGCTTCACTAAAGGTGCAAAGCGAGCATTCGAGATATTTATTCTTGCAAAGAAGAGAAGGACGCAGAATATTCGTAGGGTGTTGAAGCTCTTGATCCTTTGACTCACCGATTCAGAAAAAGAAGCCGCAAAACATCATGTAGTGGGTTCAATGTATGGTGTTAGTGATGAATATAATATAATAATGTCGCATGAATTTTATTTTGGGGTTTTATAAAATTTCAGAGAATAAAATTTCTATTTGTCTTAAATAAAATTTCTTCATTTCAATAGTGTTTTCATTTGTTATGAAAGAAAACATCTTATATTTAAATTGAAACGTAATAAATAGTTGAATCATTGGAATATGTTTATCTTATCTAATTAGTATCTCTCAAATTTTCCTCTTAATAATGCTTCACTACTTTCTTGAACTAAGTACAATGTGTTTGAAAAAGTAAATAACATTTATAAGAATTTTTATTAGTATATTTGTATCTTTTGCATTTGTAAATTTTAAATGTTTTGAATTATCTTTTACTGTAAATGTTAACAAAAATTCACCAATCGAATAATATAGTGTATATGAAAAAATTGTAAATAAAAAACACTTGGACTACAATTATCAATTTCAATAGATGATTTTCATACCGAATAAAATTTTATGTCATGAGGAATTTGAAACCAATTCTTATATCATTTATCTTCGAGAATTGTGGTAGAATGGGTCCTTATTCAGGAACTAGATTGAATCAATTAATTTTCAATGATTTTTTTAATTGCAAAAGTTTGTAATAAATTAGTGTTGAAGTGTATAAAGTACTCTAATATTTTATTGCACCAAAATTGTAAAGGTATTTGACAGCTGAATAATAACTTAAACATTCATGAAATGTGTTTCAAATTTCTAAAAGGTTTAGATTTTTAAATTTTATATCAGCGGGTTTATATATTCTCTGAAATATTTATAATAATTATATGTTATTTAAATAATCTTCATTTTTCACAGGAATCTTAATTGTCAAAGACATCCATGCGAGTACATCAAATTACTTCTTAACATAAATAAGAAAGTAAAATATCTTAGAAATAAGAAAGTAAATACATTTTTTTGGAAATAGTAATTTCGTGCAAAATCATCAATTACTGTAAATTATTTTTAAAAGTAGAATGTGACTATTGTAATAAATTAGCTCTTATTTTTATCGTATTATAAAATCAAACATTTACATTTCTCAAGTTTTGTACTTTGGTTAAGAAAATTAATTATATCCTGTACTCGTAATTTTCTCATTGAAAAGTAGCATGATTTAAAGAAAAATGTTTTACTTACACATTGATAACACTTGGTTTTAATTGACAATCATTAAATATTATTATTAGACTGTGGAGGTTTAACAGTCATGATGATATGAGTTCCCCAATCAGTGAACCCACTGTATCGTGAAAGTCTTAAATGGCATACAAAACGGTTGTCCATTATTTCGTTTTTAATAAATATAAAGATAATTATCACGGACTTCAGGAGCAGAGCAGTTATGAGTCAGTTTAGGAACTAAGTATATTCTGAGCCTTCTTCACTGTCTCGTCAAATGGTGAGTAGAGTCACCTGGGAAGCAGTTTAGGAACCTAATTCGAATTTAATTTGTATTTTAAAGCAAATTATAAATGAAACTGTACCAAGTTAAAATGTAAAATAATGATTATCCTTAAGTGCAGAAAATAGTGTTTGTCACGTTAACTGATTTGTGGAAAATTAGTTAAAAAATACGTGAGAAAACAGGATGTTTATAAAAAGTTACTATTGAGAAATAAGATATAGCGATTCTTTGTCGTTGCCGAACCAATGTTTGTTCTAGAAATAATACCTTCAAATTTTGATCCAAAATAATTTCACGTACGCATTCGCATATTTATTAACGTGGAATATACGAATTCGCTTATTTAACAACGTGAAATACTTCTTGCATTCAAAAAAGTATTTTGATCAAAAATAAATTTTAACTTTCTAAAAATGGCAACTTCAATTTTTTAAGGTACGAGACATTTAAAGTTACAACACCATGGCACTAACGAGGAAATTACACGAAAAAAATCTTTTATTCTCCAACGAAGGAATATCTCCCTCCGCATGCACTCTAAAAAATTAGCAGATACGAGGCACTGGGGATGTTTAAAATTGCAGGAATTTGCCAATTTGGCCGTTCTTTTTACTACAACACTTTTCTATCTCTTTGGACATACGGTATTGTTAAAGCTGTCTCTTCCGTTCTTTATACGGGTGATTAATTATGTTTCCGATTTGCAGGAACGTGTACAGGATTTGTGTACTGATAAATCACCGGACTAAGTTTGAATGACCCACTTTTATTTCTTAATACTGTATTCATTTCATACCAAACAGAAAGACAACAAATTTATTTACTCTCTCGCAAAAGAATTTATTTTTTCTCTTTAATTTGCCCCCACCTATCTTGATGTATTATTGGGTTTGTAAAACTTTGGTGTATAGAATGCGAAGTTAATTTCGTGGTTAAGCTTAGTTTTAAATTAATTCATTGCCATGGGTTTTTCAGATTCTACAGCATGCCCGTAGCCAAACTTTTTTTTCTGGTTACAAATAGGAGGGAGGTCAGACTTGTCAATGTTCTTTTTGTCAACTTTTGAAGCTATGTTTATTTTGTTTAATTAATTATTTCACTTTGTTAATAAGTTAGTGTATGGTAAATTAACAATTTTTACACTTAGAAAATGAATAGATACAAGTGCATTCATTAACTTCATGAGAGACCATGATCCAACTGGCTACGTGGCTGTCCTACATTTCATGACATATATTGGTAGTTTAGTTTTTCATTCCTTTCATCATGTTTCATGATTTTGATAAGAAATTGATGTACCTAACTACTTTCGTATGAATACATGTACGTTCATTCCTGATGTGACTTATGCAAGAAAAAAAGAAAATGATCCGCTATGTGGAATCCGCAGAATTCATTATAGAACATAGGGACCATAATAATTATTTAAAGAGGTTTCAAATACTAGATGATAGTGCGCGTGAATGAGGAAGACACGGGACACGGGAGCCCTAAAATTCGGTACAGGTAGGGAAAATGCAGTTACGCACTGAGGGGAGCCAACATGACTCTCCCCGCGTGTGGGACTCGCCGAATGGCTCAATCATACCCACTAAAAACCCTCCTGAATTACAATATATCAAAACATTACTCTAAACATCAAAAAAGGAAAATAAAAGATACCCTAGCCCTAATAGCGTCGGGATCGAGAAAAACAAGACGTGACCAAGGAAGGTCAGGAAAAAGAAAGGAAGGAGCCTACACAAGTAAGTGGAAGCAATGCCAGACTCAGTTCGGGGTCCCGTGTTTGCCAAACACGTACTTATTTGATGTAAGTTCCCTGGGTTTCTTTGGAGTAGTAGTTTTTTGGAGCAGAAAGGTATAGATATGTACGGAGAATTACAGTGAGGGATACTGCATAGAAGTTTGGATAAACGCTAATAAACATACTGGAGAATTATCAAATATTTTAATATTATATAAGATAAAAGAAATTAAAATGGACTTAAATTAACTTAAATGGTAGAAGACAAGCGTCATCGAATATCGTTTGATACGAACACGATAAAAATAAAATAAATGAAATCGAAAGGCGAATATCCTTTAAACTTTCCGGATTAATGAATATAATTATTAAGTTCATTTTCGTTTTAAATGCGCTCGAAGTAAATGACAGTTTAATATCAGTATAATTTTCCATTTTTGCATCTCGAGAACGAATGCAAAAATTAAAGATATATTCTCCTAATTTTTCATGCGTTTTTGTTGGGTTATTTTGTATTTGAATAAAAAAACAAAAGTTGGATCACTTGCTTAAACAACTAACTATCTAAATATGATTCTGAGGTAAAATTTATTTAACAGGTGTTATATAAAATAATTTATCGCTACATCTTAATTCCCATTCCTGTTCCTGTATTTTGTTTTTTGTAGATTTCCCTTTATCGCACGTTATTCTCAACCAATTGCAGGAAATGAGGTATCATTAGAAATAGTGTGTGCTGAAAATTGAAGGAATCGTAATCTTTCATTTTAACTATTTACTATTATAATTATAACTTGTTTTAAAATACATTTTTTAAATTGGGATAAGTACCTAGATTTTCTCTCAGGTGTCTCTACCGACTACTCGATGATTAATAATGCAAGTAGTCAGATCATAAGTGACTCGTAGGTGAATATTCTCACGGCTCGATGAAACTTGATCAAGTTCACAGAATTCAAAATTGTGATTTCGTCGCAGAAAGAAAGTTATATCTATTATTACGTATATTTATTTTTAATACGAAATATTAAATAAACGTAAATTATGCCGTTTACTGCTTTCACGGAACGTTGGACTCGTTGATTGGAACTTGCATATTAGTCTGACTGCGAAATCACAGCATGAGCCTACTAGTAACGTAAGCGATAACTGTTGAATCACTGGATGCATTGAATGAAGAATTTATACAGGAGCGGTAGATTCCTCAAGAAAGTGTGATTATTTGTCCCTAGGCTGTAGTAGAAGGAACCGGATAACTATTATTATAAAAGTTAATAAAAGTTAATGAAAGTAGAAATATAATACAATAAGACATCGGTGTATGACTTTTCATAAAAATACGATTTTTAGTAAAAGGAACGAAAATATTAGAGTTTTTGTTTGTTCTAAAAAATGTATGAAAAGTTTAAAAAATTGTATTAACGTATGAAATAGTGAAATAAATTGNACTTATGCAAGAAAAAAAGAAAATGATCCGCTATGTGGAATCCGCAGAATTCATTATAGAACATAGGGACCATAATAATTATTTAAAGAGGTTTCAAATACTAGATGATAGTGCGCGTGAATGAGGAAGACACGGGAGCCCTAAAATTCTGTACAGGTAGGGAAAATGCAGTTACGCACTGAGGGGAGCCAACATGACTCTCCCCGCGTGTGGGACTCGCCGAATGGCTCAATCATACCCACTAAAAACCCTCCTGAATTACAATATATCAAAACATTACTCTAAACATCAAAAAAGGAAAATAAAAGATACCCTAGCCCTAATAGCGTCGGGATCGAGAAAAACAAGACGTGACCAAGGAAGGTCAGGAAAAAGAAAGGAAGGAGCCTACACAAGTAAGTGGAAGCAATGCCAGACTCAGTTCGGGGTCCCGTGTTTGCCAAACACGTACTTATTTGATGTAAGTTCCCTGGGTTTCTTTGGAGTAGTAGTTTTTTGGAGCAGAAAGGTATAGATATGTACGGAGAATTACAGTGAGGGATACTGCATAGAAGTTTGGATAAACGCTAATAAACATACTGGAGAATTATCAAATATTTTAATATTATATAAGATAAAAGAAATTAAAATGGACTTAAATTAACTTAAATGGTAGAAGACAAGCGTCATCGAATATCGTTTGATACGAACACGATAAAAATAAAATAAATGAAATCGAAAGGCGAATATCCTTTAAACTTTCCGGATTAATGAATATAATTATTAAGTTCATTTTCGTTTTAAATGCGCTCGAAGTAAATGACAGTTTAATATCAGTATAATTTTCCATTTTTGCATCTCGAGAACGAATGCAAAAATTAAAGATATATTCTCCTAATTTTTCATGCGTTTTTGTTGGGTTATTTTGTATTTGAATAAAAAAACAAAAGTTGGATCACTTGCTTAAACAACTAACTATCTAAATATGATTCTGAGGTAAAATTTATTTAACAGGTGTTATATAAAATAATTTATCGCTACATCTTAATTCCCATTCCTGTTCCTGTATTTTGTTTTTTGTAGATTTCCCTTTATCGCACGTTATTCTCAACCAATTGCAGGAAATGAGGTATCATTAGAAATAGTGTGTGCTGAAAATTGAAGGAATCGTAATCTTTCATTTTAACTATTTACTATTATAATTATAACTTGTTTTAAAATACATTTTTTAAATTGGGATAAGTACCTAGATTTTCTCTCAGGTGTCTCTACCGACTACTCGATGATTAATAATGCAAGTAGTCAGATCATAAGTGACTCGTAGGTGAATATTCTCACGGCTCGATGAAACTTGATCAAGTTCACAGAATTCAAAATTGTGATTTCGTCGCAGAAAGAAAGTTATATCTATTATTACGTATATTTATTTTTAATACGAAATATTAAATAAACGTAAATTATGCCGTTTACTGCTTTCACGGAACGTTGGACTCGTTGATTGGAACTTGCATATTAGTCTGACTGCGAAATCACAGCATGAGCCTACTAGTAACGTAAGCGATAACTGTTGAATCACTGGATGCATTGAATGAAGAATTTATACAGGAGCGGTAGATTCCTCAAGAAAGTGTGATTATTTGTCCCTAGGCTGTAGTAGAAGGAACCGGATAACTATTATTATAAAAGTTAATAAAAGTTAATGAAAGTAGAAATATAATACAATAAGACATTGGTGTATGACTTTTCATAAAAATACGATTTTTAGTCAAATGAACAAAAATATTAGAGTTTTTGTTTGTTCTAAAAAATGTATGAAAAGTTTAAAAAATTGTATTAACGTATGAAATAGTGAAATAAATTGTCCGCGAGGTATGTATATTGTTATAAGAGTTCGTCAAAAATAATTACATAAGTACAGACGAACTACACATTATCATCTATTTCATGGTATTCTCCGTTCACGTGTATTCCTTGTCTTGTGTTTCCATCTAATTGTTGAATGTTTCTTTCGAGTTTTCCAAATCTTCTAATCTAACTCCAAATATCCCCGCTTTCTAGTTATTTCAATTGTACCACATATATGAGGCAAAATCATTTTACACATCACAATTTGAATGAGTAGATATTGTTTCTAATATTATCAGGTGGTGCTTCGACTCATCTTATTTTCTTCTATACCCAATATTTTTACTCAAATTACACTTCACCTCTTGTTGAAAGGCTTATATACAACACTTTCAGCAATGTGAGCGTATTTTTGTTGAAAGGTTTAATAGTCTATGAGGAAGATTCTCGCAGATTAGGGATATTACTCTGTTTTCTTTGCATTATTGAATTCATTCTTTATCGTATTTCTCTCAAATTATTTATCACAACTATACACGTATGAACCTGGTCATTTGTGGAAGCAATTTTTCCCCCTCCATTATAATTTTTCGCGTTCCATTATTTTCTCTAAAGTTTTAATGCAAGAAGCGAAAGCGTTTCTGAAAAAAACACGTTTCAATAAAAAATATTTATTATTAGAATTAATATTTATTTGAATTATTATTAAACATATTTATTCCACGGTAGAGGGGCAAATCTAATAAAACATACTTCCATACTTGGCTAACGCACATAGACATCGCTCTCCTATACTTATCTCAAATCGAAAAAAAAAAAATTTTTTTTTGGGAGTTGGCGTGTCCTTTGGGAAATTCAATCGTTAGATCTCAAGGCATGATTCGACTTCTATGTTGTACAGCATATTGCAATAAATTTTCGAATGCCCATTATTTCTAAGCTTCGTTCTTTTCTTTTTTCATTTTCTTTACTTCCGAACACCCTGTACCATAGCTGTCTGCGTATTACCAAGAATATAACCTGCTTATTACCAAGAAACAATTTTTATTGTTAGGATGTGTTGAAATTTTAAATCCGCCTGTGCCTTAAGGCACTTGATCTGAATTGGTGGGACGGTTCCCTGCTTGCTTCCGGAGAGTAAATTAGTCTATTTTCCTCCACATGGTCATACGCAGATTGTAATACTTGTTTTTTTGACAATAAAGTTTAATATTAATTAATTTTTCTTAGTTCTCTCTCATTTATGATGTCTATCATTTACTATTGATTTCTTCTTCTCCTGGATTATGTTGTCTCTAATCATTTTTTGCCTTTTCAGGCCGCACCTGTTGGCCGCTATTGTGGCGCCGTCATATATTCTGTTAGGTCCTGTTCTATTGCTCTCCTCACTCTTAATAGTCTTCCTGCATATTCTTCCATAATGGTGCATGTTGTTTCATCACGAAGAGTTTGTCCATATGTCCTGTCTTCTTCATTTCTTGTATTCACCATCCACGTCCTGTGTCATTCATGGTACATTTATGTAATTGTCTTTTCCACAAATGCCAATGTTATTGTCTCTAATTTTTATTTTTGTTTGATCTTCTGTTCCCATTTCGAAACAAGCTGTTGTCGCGGAATCGATGAACCGCGTATCAAAAGAGCAGCTGCCCGCCGCGCATGTATTCCACCGTCTCCACCACCACTGCGCTGTTCGCTTCCATTCACTGGCGCTGCGTACGCGCTGCAGCGGCGCGCACGACGGGAGAAGGTCGCTTAATGGCGACGCGGATCGACCCACACGCGTACACACGCACGTCTTGCATTTGCTACCAGCATCCCGCTTTTTGGTTCATTAAAGTGACCATTCACTCTCGATATTTGAGGACAGTTACGGAATTAAATTTGGAGTTCCGACTTAATTTATGACTGCCGCCGATTTTTTAAATTTATTATTAGCAGCACGATCATTTTTTATTTTGCAGCATTATCAAAGATGATTCGAGTAGTGTTTAGATTTTGCCTCGTAAAACTAGATATATGACTTATGGAATTGTTCATTTTTATGTTCAGCAAAAATACATTGTTTGTTTCTTCATTAAGAGATATCGCGAAATTATTTATATTAAATATATTTACACTATTTTAAGTACTTAAGATATTGTTATTTTCTGGTTATGGTCTCTATATACAATCTAATAATGAAACGAGACATGGGTTATCGTACACACACATTTTGATAAAATATTATGGAAGTAAACCTGTTTTATGTAGTTTCATATAAAAATTAGGTGTTCGATTTAGAGAAAAATATGTAACATTCTGCATGCAAGCTAGAAGAAACATCAAATTAAAAATAATTTATTGGTATTACCCGTTACTTTTAAATATTAAAATTTGAAATCAATGGAAAAATGAAATTAGTCAATAAACCTATTTCACATGCGAAAAATCAACGAAGGAACTGAATCGTTTAGACAGATGATAAGCCTTTTGATCACCTGGTAAGTCGTAAAAAAGTTTATAATTGGCGGTTATGCAAAGAAAAGTATATCAGTAGGCAATACTTTAAGTATATCTCAATAGTGTGAAATCAATAGAAGACGAAGATTTATCATGTCAGTATTTAAAAACGTGTACGTGGAAGACAATTTATTTGAATATTGTGCATGTCACTCTGCATATCGCGCCACTATGTCCGGAAGGATCTTGTAAAACTATGACATAAATTATCCCTTGTAAAAATACTCCCTTGTATTTCAGTCTTCATTAAGGTTGTACTAGCGTAGGTAGAATTAAATTACTAAGATATCTGAAATTGGCATAAATAAACAGAGTAATATTTACTTACTGTGATTCCAACTTAAAAAATATACCTCACTGGCCATTTAAATGAAATAATTGCAATTATAATAGATGGTGAAATACATCGCGTCTTATGGAGAAAACACTCATTTACAAAATAAGACCAAATTTTAAATCACGAAAGTGATTGCAGTTTACTTTGATTTGTAGTGAATTTTCCGTAGTATTCTTACATCACTTTTATCTATAGGTCATCGGACATCTGAGAAAGATATTTCACTTTTTCCCGAGGTGAGATGCAAAAATCACGAAACCGTTGTGCTCGGCCGCCATGTTTGTACTTAATGCTCTTGTGCATTTCAAACGAGTCAAATGAGTTCCTGAATATTGTTAATGCTGTATTATTAACTGATACATAGAAATTAAATAATAATGATTATTGTTATTCATATTACTGTTTTTTCATCATTATTATTCATGACAATTAGAGTAAAAATAAAGAAATCTATTATACATGTCAGAGATTTGACTCACTTGGAGTGCCGGTCCCACCTTAAGTTTGTTTATTCTCGAAAAGAAAGGTTTACGCTTACCTCGACTCCCCGTAACCATTCACGACTGAAATGTGACATTCGCATNCTCGTCCCACCTTAAGAGAGATTGTTCTAACAGTTTGGACGCTAGAGTCGTACAAGTATAACCTAACTTCTGGGTTCTAAATACTCCTCCCCGCCCCCGGAAAACATGGATTCCCGTGAAGGAAAGTGTGGGAAATTTAATTTGCCGTTTCGGAAGGACTTTACTATCGGTAAAAACAAGTTACAGATTTAGGTTAGTTTTTTCAAGGCAATCCCTTTTTCGTCTATCTTTCCTCGGCTACGAGCAGATAAATTTACTCCCGTCGCGGAACTTTGTGATTAAACTGTATTGCATTGTCGCCGACGATGAAGTAATTTGCAAAATCACGAACAGACAGCGAACTAATATAAGTGTTATAAGAAGAGAATGTACTACATACGGATACAAAACAGAAATTTTCAATCAGACTGGGTAGAATGATGATATTGTTGTGAAATATGCAAGTGTAACACTAAATGTAATACTAAACTATCTAAGAGGTTGTAAGCAAAAGATCCATTTATGATCTCTAAAAATATCAAAATACTTTAAATTTCTTCTGACCAACGAGTTCCTATGCAATCACGACAAAAATTCTAAATTTTTATAGAAAAAACCTTTCGTGAGTACCTGATAATAAAACCTACTTAACACTACTTTCAACGTAATGAAGGTTTTATAATTGGTCTCCTGGGGAAAGAGTTTCACGAATTCGCTTTATAATGCCACAATACTTCAAAGAACGGGATGTTTAGAATGTGTGTTCGTTGATTGTGCATTGATTGAAACACCGCTTCTTTGAGAATATCCATAGTATACAACTGAAAACACTTTCATTAATTTTAAACAGGATTCAGAAGTCTGGACTGTATTAAAGAGAAGGTATAATTAATAATTCATGGAAATCTCGAATTGTTTTTACAATTAAGGAGTAGTTAATCATTTTCTGCAAACAAAATTTTAGGAAACGACAGGAGATATAACACTTGTATTTTAACTCTCTTAAAATGCAGACTAAAAGGAAACGTGATCTTCCGAATCACTTGAGTTTTAACCAAACTTAGATAACGTCCAATTCTATACAACTGAGTCCGGTGCAACTCCCAAACAATTCAATAATTGTCCTTTCGAAATATTCCTTTGAAATACGTCATTGAGTAGAAGAGTAGGACTACTGACCTAAGTATTTCACCGAAGATGAGGATAAATAAATAAATAAATATGAAATTCTAATAATATTCTTCAACCAAATTTATTTATTTATATTACACGGGTATATGCCCTTCTACAAATTGTTTATACGATAAGGTAACTATCCATAATAACACTATACACGTGTTTTAAAGGTGCAGTGGATAAGTATCGCAGTATTTCTGCCACCATAATTCAGGGGTTTACAGAAGTAATATTTATTAATTAAAAAAATATTAACAGAATTATTAGAAGGACGGCGTGACCTAGTTCCACTTTGTCAGGTCTCACGCAATACACGTATTGTCAGGCAAATTGCGTTTTACCGACATTTCAGGGGTAAAAAATTAGTTGTTCTTTCAAAAAACGGGATCGAAAGAAAACTTATTTCACCGCACGTTTATTTCATACATTTGTTTTATATCTGGCCAGTTGAATAAACTTCTAGTTTTCGATTCATAATGTGTCATCTGACGCATGTCCCAGCATTTTTTATCCAGAATATTTTGTTCTCTTGAGCGGACAAAGAAATACTTGAATACTAAAATAAGACGTAACAAAATAATAAACGCAAAGTACACGGAAAAAAATAATGAAGTTAACAAACTATGACTTAATTGTAATATGAAGTTGACTATAATGTCATCCCCATCAGGTGTGCAATGATAATGCCGTTGTGTCCTTATACTATTATAGGTATTCTATTACTAACCTTTTCGGTTATGATTACTTCATTACTGTCGATTATTATATTATTAAATAATAAAATATTTTTTACATTCAGTGTAAGTTCATATCAGAACTCACTCACTTCCCTTTTATTTAATCAACTGTGCCAATGTCCAATGTTCTCAATAATTTATTTTTACAGTTGTAAATTAAAATTATATTATTTTTATTGCAACATAATAATTTATTTATAAATAAAAATAATTTCGTAGGTTTAGACACAAAATGTGTGAATGTTCAAAAGGATAGGAAGTAAAAGATACTCTTGAAATGCATCCTAGAGAGACCTGCTCTATGTAAAAATTCCACGTGCAACGTTGGGATAAGGAATGTTTTCAGTAGAGGAAGGTTGGGTATTGATGCCAAAGGGTTATTCATGAAAGAGCTATCAACTGTACTCATTTTGAATTTCATGTATGAATGAGAATTCTACTTTTCACCCTATTTTACCAACTAGTTTCCAGAGTAGAGTTGTCTTGAATGAAGATTGTTGTAAGTTCAAGATGTAATCAATCTGTCTATGCTTTTTCATTTAGCGAGCCCTAAAGTGCCCCAATAATAAAAATTGTGATCTTTCATTTAATTTTGTAGTAACAAAAGAAATAAAATTTAAGTAGCTTCCAAACCAGATTATCTAATACCTAAGTCTATAGTCACAATCTGCTAACAAATTTCTTAGAAGTATTACAAATAAGCATAATATTCTTCAATGTTCATTATATTAAAAATACAATGTTATTATATTTAAGAACTCTTGGTAGATTTNTATATTTAAAAACTCTTGGTAGATTTGTAATACATTTTAATATTAATTTCGGAATGTTTCGTTAGCAGATTTTTGACATCGTCATGTGTTTCATCAATAATGTGAATACATTTTCTTGGATACAAGCATGCAGCTCCAACGATGTGATTTAATTTGCAGCATATTGTAAAGAAAAACATGACTATGTCCAAAACCTTTGGATGAGACTTTGTGATAAGAAAAAAAATCTACTAAGAAAGTAATTTCTAAATTGGTAGAAAAAATAAAATTATTCCATTTTGTCTGTGATAAAATTGGCACCCCGGAATTAACCTTGCTTTGGCTTTCTACTTTATCCATCATTTGTACATATCCAGTTTTAAGTTCTGTCATTTTGAATGCAACACATACCTCCTATTAATTCATCACTTTCACGTTCCCGAATGGAGAAATAGTTGTCAAGTATACTACAATATATAATTATTTTCATTAAATTTTTCAAATGAAATTTTATTTTCCTCGTTTTCTTTTTAAGTCTATATAAACAAAATCTCAAAAACGAGAATTTCTTTCACAATCCATGGGAATAATATTCTTTTTTTCCCCTCGAAAACAAATATTACTTACTTGTCTAATTATAAGTACGATCAGAAATTGTTACAACGTAAATTTATCCAGAAACCGTGTTCTTTTTTACTTACAGTATTTGTAGGGCAAGGTGCATTTTGTACTCACAGATCGCAGATTTTTTTTGTGGGGCTTTAGGGCTCGTCAACATCGAGGTCATTAGAGCCCTTAAATTTGCACAGGTAGGGAAAATGCAGTTACGCACTAGGGAGAGCCAACATGACTCTCCCCGCGTGTAGGACTCGCCGAATAACTCAGCCATACCCACTAAAAACCCTCCTGAATTACAACTCAAAACTCAAATCTCAGCATATCTCAAGTCTTTACTTAAAACATTTATAAAAAAGAAGAAGAAGAAGAAGAAGAAGAAAGAGGAAAATGAAAGATACCCTAGTCCTAATAGCGTCGGGATCGAAAAGAACAAGAGGTGACCAACGAAGGTCAGGAAAGAAAAAGGAAGGAATAACAGTACAATTTTCCTTATCTAAAAAATTACAATATATTTTCCATGATTTGGGTTTGATGTCTAATTAATTTATCACAATTATTTAAAAATACTAGCTGAATACTCGTGGCTTAGCATGCGTTATTTTTGTGATTAGTGTGTTTTGAGCATTTAGTTTGTTATTATGCAACGGTTGTTGGAATATGGTATTTTAGCATTGTGATTTGTCTCTCTCGAAAATAATGATACTTTTATTATTGTTATACTATTGCATATTCTGAAATACGTCAGAATAGTCCAAGGCAAAAATTATTCAACATTGAGTGGTTTGGATCCATGGACCTCTGGGTTTCGGACGCTGAATGCTTCTTCTACAATATTCTGCTACTTGGAAGGAGCACAAAATATTCAGGACTGTTATAAAACTATTATTATTATTATTATTATAAAAAATTGTAAATGCATTATAAATATTATCTACAAAAAGAATTGTGACTGTTGTACCGATTTGTCTTTGACTCAAATGAGAGTACAATTTTTATCATATGTTGCATGTATTAAACTTAATGAAGTTGAACAACAAAATAAATAGCTTTTCGCTTCGTTATATGATTCTGAGCCACGAGTTTGTTTATAAAATTCTTCTCCTGGTATGCTCATTATACAACAATCCATTCTCAAACTCCGCAATTCCAGGGTAGTATAAGGAATTAAGTCTTCTAGTCGTTCAAATATTATATATCTGTTGTGTCCCGTCAGGGAACGAATCAACAAGAACAAGGTAAAACTCAACAACTGGTTTTATTGCAGTAATTGTTACAGTGAACATTTATGTCCGGGCCAAGCGGACTACAGAAAATACCAAAAGCGTAGCAGTGTCGTTATCCAAGAGTTCTAGCAGTCCAGTATTCCGGTGTTCCGTGAGAGAGAATCCAAAGTCGATAGCAGCGTGGTTGTTGTCGTTGATAAGGCTTGTAGATTGTCGTAGCTCGTAACTCTCTCTGCTCACTCCGCTT
>NNCF01127249.1:539133-570571 GCA_002313205.1 Laupala kohalensis | reverse complement strand
TAGGGGTGGGAGTCGCATTAATATTATTGTAATAATTAATCTCAAAATTCGAGTTATTTTAATTCTTGCTTTTTACAAGAAATATTTTCCGAATATTTTGATAATCGTACTCCATTGTTAAATAACTTTTTGTATTCTATTAAATATAAAATTTCTTGGTACTCTACTGATATTATATCATGTAGCTAACTATTTGTATTCTTATCTTATGGAGGAACCGAAATAATAAATCCGCCTCTGCTTTTGAGTCCTTCATCGGAATTGATGGGATGGTCCTTTCCTTGCTTCTGGAGAATAAATTTGTTTATTGTCCTTCATTTTGTCATACGAATTTTTAAACTGCCTTTTTGACAATATATTTATTGCAATGTGCGATTCATGCTTGTTGAGATTTGTTTTTCTTGACTTTTTGCTGTAATACCTGTAGTAAGAAATTTGCTCAAAGTATACGGAGTAATTCCTATACTATTTATGTAAAAGTTTTATTGTCAAACAATATAATTTAATTAGTAAATATAATGTATAAACTTAATTATCATTGGAACACACTGATATTTAAGAACTCAACAATATTATTCTGAAAGAAAGACGTATTTGTGGTGAAATTGGATATAATGTCGAGAATGAAAATGATTTCTGACTTACGCGTTTGTCATTAAACTTACAAAATAAATTAAATCATATTTTCGTTATATAGATAATGCGTGTTTTAAGAAAAAATGAAGTATACATTTAATTTTTAATTATAAAAAATGACTTCATTTCCAGTATATCAAGATATGTGAAAATCCACTACAATATTTCTATTTTTCTTATTTAAAAATATATCCGATACTTTTTAAAGATATTTGCTAGAAATAGATTAATTTTTCCTATTCTTTTATTTAATAAATGAAGCTCTTTATTATCCATCGTCGTTTCTTAAGAAAAATAACTTCTTTAAATCTGTCTAATAATTTAAGTGTGAAATTATTTGTTTAACAGAATTTTATTTCATGCAAATTTACTAAAACATATTTTGACGAAATAAATAGACAGGGGATGTTCAGAAGGAACCATTCGAGACCTAAATTTACCATTACCTTGAACTAGCATATTTGAAATAATAATTTGAATTTACTTGATATTCTCATCCTACTTTGGTCTCAGTATAAGGAGAGGTTTTTTCTTTTTGCAGAATTTAATCCATCAGGAACTGAAGTTGATAAAAAAAGTCCCTTTCATTTTACCCCAGGAAAAACAAGTTTTGGGATCAATTTTGTAATATGTTCAACAATTTCCCCACGACAAACTAGTCACATGGCGCCACCATAGAGCCACTCCACTTCCTTTTTTTAAAATAGCCATTATTAACTCAATAAAGATGGCATTCTTTACCCTCAAAATTGATGAAATAAATATGTCAATCATTGAACGATAAAGAAATATGAAAAAATCACAACGATTATTTAACAATTACAAATGATTAAGTTATTTCGTACGATTTAGATGATTCGTTGTGTAATAAATATTTTTTTTTAAGGTGAAAAAATCTTCTAGTGAAGTTTGTGGTTTTGTGCAAGAAATTGTTCATTAAGGACCATTGAGTAGGTAGTAAAAGTTTCTTCCTTAATGTTGGTGGATTGGTAGTACTGGTGAGTAATGTTCAATAGTATCCGTTTAACCCTCTTTTTACTGAAAAAAAAAGTGAAGAAACGCTTATTTTACTAACGAAAAAGATAGTTTTCCGCACTATACTGGCAGATAGATGAAGATACGTATAACATACTTCAGTGCCCACTTTGCCAGGACCTTGTTGCTACAAGTTCTGGGTTAGTGTCCAAATAACAGAAACGTGAAAATGTTGGACCAGTTGCCTTTCTGCTGGGAGTGGTTCATCAGAACATTGATTGATTGTCCAAATAACAGAAACGTGAAAATGTTGGACCAGTTGCCTTTCTGCTGGGAGTGGTTCATCAGAACATTGATTGACGTTTGTTACTTAGATGTATTGAAATAAAAATGAAATGAATTGAATTTTTGCTGAATCATGTAATAAAGCAAAAGAAATAGAATACCTAATTTAGGAATCCCACTTTGCAAAACATGGTAACCAAATCCGGTGTATTGCTGGCAATTATCCGTACTGATGGTCAATTCTCTTCCCAATTGTTTAAAACTGTAGTTTAAACAAAAATACGCGCAGACAAACCCGGTTTTAGAACAGGGGTGGTAAAACTGCCTTAGTCCGATATTGCACGGTCATATAACTACGTCATATGTGTTCAAAGATATGATCAGATTCCCTCAACGTGAATCTGTGTCATAGGTATATGATTATAGTTGACTATGATCAAAGCTTGTGAATTACACGGTCGTATTTATGATCATAGAACACAAACAGTCGTGTTAGGTCTTAGAACCGATACAGATAACAAATTGAGCCCATGCCCACCACGACAATGAAGAAATGTTTGAACGATTTACCCCATGAACAGACAAGTTCAAATGTTAAAGAATTGAAAGAGGAACCCTTGGTTATTCGAAATTTTTTAATAAATCACACATAAAATGAATGATAGTGATTTCTTCTGTTTTCTTCGCAACATATTCTGTGAACCTTAACAATAATAACAAATTATTAACCGCATTCGAAACAGTCACAGTAAATTTCTTCTCTGGTCAGCGTTGTATCTCTGTCGTTCGACAACAGCTGATGATTCAAAAAGCAAAATGTTCTCCAATATGAGTCTGTTAAATTTGTCTGATTTTCTTTGGAAAATGCCCCATACATTTACTTTTTGAGATTAGTGGCTCTATAATTCTTTGTTTCCTGAGATAAATTTACTTCCGATCAAGTATTCAAGATATTCTTGTTTTTCTTTTCGTCGCAATTATTTGTTTTATTGTGGGAAGGACACATTTATTTTACACAAAAGAATAAGAAATCATATTCTCTAAAATAAATCACTTCTTCGATAACCCCTTATATCGAAGAGACTAATTTGTCTTCTAATTTAAAATACGCTTATTTTGTTTGAGGTAATAATTCTGGAAATTGGACACGGTTCTTTCTATAATTCATGTAATCGTCTCCCTTCGTTGATGCACGTGAGTCAAGGGCTCAGAAATAGAAAAATGTTTAGATGAATGGACGAGTCCTGAATGCATCTCTTTTGAAGCTGACCTCTCTATTCATTGAAGATCTTCCGTATTCAAAAGTGCAGGATGACAGGTAGACTTACATTAAATCCCCTGTTATTTACGATCTGGAAAGGCAAAGTCAGTTAGCATCGATGTTTTCCTGGTGTGATTTTAAATATTTGAATGCCTCTACCAAGTACCCTATTATTTTTTTAAAATTCAGAATAACGAATTCCATTTGTATCATTGAATACATTTTGGTATCAACGTGTTCATGGATTCACTGTTGTCTCAAATAATTTTTTTTCTGATCTACTACTTTGAACTTAACTACTGGTGTACTTAACTACATCATTTTATTGTTTACTTAATTATGGGAGGAAATTTTTCCTTGATTGAATTACGTTCTCCTATATTTATAAAAACACGTAAGCATCAGTTTCGTTTCCAAAGATCAGAATGTTAATCCTAAATTATTTGGTTTTCTTACTATACTTCTTAGTATATTATACAGAATGTTTATGTAAGAATGCTCACCCCCACTATCTGCTAAACAGATGATCATATTATGGAAATGCTGCTTTCTCTAAGATAAGTCGTGAAATGGGGTGAATTATTTTATTTATTTTTACAACGGAACTATGTATATGTATGAAATTCCAGAAAAAAACTAATACATGGATGTATGTATATACACGAATAATATTATGTACTATTATTATCAGTCTTTTGACAGGTTTGATGCAGCCTTCCATTTCATCCTATCTTGAACCTGTCTCTTCATTTCTACATATTTCTTGCAACCTACGTCTTCTATTATCTGTGTGGTGTACTGCAGTCTTTGTCTTCCTCTATAGTTTTTTCCCTGTACTGATCCCTCTATTACCAAACTAACAAGACTGGGATGTCTCAAAACATGCCCTATCATCCTGTTTCTCCTTCGTGTAAGTTTTTTCCACAGACTCTTTTCCTAGAATTAGTTAATACCTCCTCATTTCGTACCATATCAGTCCACTTAATTTTCAGCACTCTTCTGTAGCATCACATTTCAACCGCTTCTAGCTTTTTCTTTTGTGGTTTCCCCATTGTCCAAGTTTCACATCCATAAAGTGCTGTGCTCCAAACAAATAATTTCAGCAACTTATTTCTTAGTCTTACATCAATTTGTGATACTAATGGGTCTCTTTTGTTGTGAAAGCTTTTCTTTGCTTGTGCTATTCTGCTCTTAATATCTTCCTTGCTTCGCCCATCTTGTGTGATCTTACTTCTCAAATAGTAAAAGTGCTTGACTTCTTCTACTGTATTACCTCTAATTCTAATACTCATACGATAATTGACCTCATTTTTGCTACTCTTCATAACCTATGTTTTGTTGCTATTGATTCTGAGCCCAAATTCCTCACTAAGCAAGGTGTTTATTCCATTCAACATTTTCTCTAAATCTTCCTTTTTCTCAGCAAGTACAGCTATGTCATCTGCAAATCTTATCATTGATATCATCTCCCCCTGAACTTTCACACCTGTCCTGAACTTTTCTTTCACCTTCTTTGTATTGCTTCTTTGTACTATTATTTGAACTTTTATTCTTTTGTACTATGTACTAACCCTACGTATAAAATTCTAGAAAATACCAATGCTAACAAAACAGCATTTATTGAATTTGAACAAATAACAAAGGTGTAACAGCATCGTGAATATTAAAACAATCTTAAAACAAACATCGTTGGCAAATACAAGTACATTAATATTTCAACAGACCTCAGCTCAAGAACCTTTTCCTGATATTAAAACATTTCCCAATATAAAGCATGTTTCACAAAAGGAGAAGAAATTTATTCCAAAATAACAAAACAGTCAAAAGCATATTGTCAGTTTTATTTTAAGGCCATTTACAGAACATGAATACAAAACGAAGCAATCAACACAATATATCATAATATACCCAATAATCACGAAGAAAACTTTCCAAGATAATTAATGTGTGTAAAAAGCATAAAATTATTGTTAATTGGAATTAGATAGCCTCTTTAGAAATTCTGTTGGGATATAATTGGCGCCCTCAGAGGTAAGAAATAAATAAGAATACTTATCTGAGTAAAAATAATAAATCAAAACTTTCATTAACCTTTTACATACAATATTTAATATATTTACTAAAACCTATAAAATATAAATTAGATAACCAAGAACTCTATGCCAGATTCACAAAAAGAGAATCAATATTTGACAAACAAAAGAGCCAAATAAAAACTGAAGTTGAAAATGATTTATATGATTTAATATTTTGCAATGAAAAGGGTAATTTCCAACGAAACTTGTATATTTCAATAATTCTATTCTAAGAGTAGCAATTTCGTTACTTTTCTCTCTATCTCTCTGTTAATAATATTTTTTTAAGAAAAATGTTCCAGTTGCCAGATTTAATAAAAAAACAATTAGCAAATTTAAATATATCCGGGAACCTTAAGGGCAAAATTGGGAGACATTGGAAAGGAGAAAAAGAAGGTTCTGAATGGTTTCTTCAAAATTGTGCGTTTTGTATTATTTCTGGAAAACTATTGGGGTTTTAAAATTAAATAAACTGGCACCACATTCTACCCCCGAAAAAAGATAATGCCATAGTTAATTTATATTCAACTAGAAAAACTAGCTAACTAAGATTAACTACAGGACAAATAGGACGTAGTATGAAATTTTTTCTGGATGTAATAATTATAGAATGTTTCAGTTTATTAATGTGTTACTTCTAGTTTAGTTTACGGTCAACAGTAAAATGACATTGCCTCTCGCGGAGACATGATCTTCCTTCGCTTCGGAAAGAGCATTCATATCCTTCGCTGATTAGCAAAATATTTAAATGTACGAGATTTGTTTAGCTTTACTGTAGTACGTTCACATTTTATTAATATTATTTCATTCTATTGGTATTAACACGTGTTTTAAAATGAGCTGTAAAATACATAGTTCCTTTTCAAAAGGCAATAAAACGGTCAATTTTTCTGAACCTGAAATACATACAAATCACTTGAACACGTCAAATTCCCGTATCGTGACTTATCGCAGTGAAAAATGCTCTTTCATATATTTATCATTTTAGGAGATATTTGAGCTGAACATTCTTATTGAACAATCGGTATTATAGATATCATTTTTTGTCATAAATGGTTTAGTTAGAACTCTAAGTAAACCACTTTTTTAACCAATATTCAACCATTATTTTTATGTACTATTTTGGGGGATATATATTTCTGGATTCAAAAAATTCTGTGTTATTGTAGCAACAAATAGAAATAAATTTTCTTAGAATTGCTCCTTATTATTTTGCAGTTATAGTAATTTACCAAAACGGCTGTCGTTAATCTCATTCGTACTTTCTCAATATAGAGTTCTAATTTCCTTCCCACAGGACGCAGGAAGTTTATTGTAATATTGTAAAACACGGTTAAGACATTTTCAAGGGACCAAGCTACCAAAACGTCATACTACTAATTTTTCGAAAGCAACCAACAAATGTGAGTAGTGTAATAAGAAAAATATTAAAAGTATCGAATAGCGGATTTTCAATAATGAATAAAGTTTTGAGTACTGATTGCGAAACGGTGACTATTTATTTTTATACAAAACCTGCGATCGTATTGTCGGGTTTAATAATATCCATGTTATTAATACATGCAATTAATGAATTATTTATACTTTCTATGCACATATACATTTTAACGGAAATTGTAGCGAGTCAAACATTTCACAAAATATGTTCAAACCAAACGCATTTTATTCCCAATCATATCGATTTTGTAATAACTTTGTCATTTCGTTGTTCGTGGGGGAGGAATGAAATTATTTGTGTAATTTCTCTCTATTATGTTTGTTTTATGCCGCAAACGTTTCCACTTAATTTGGTGTAGTGCTTATTGATCAAATAATATGGAGCGTTGTGTTACTTTTATAACCTAGTTGGTGCGTTTTCATCACGTTTACGGAAAATGAGTTTTCACATATGCTTGGTACTGTCGTACATTGACTACTGGGAATAAAATTAAAACAAAATTAGGTGTCGGTGAAATGGTGGGTAGGAAGAAACTACTTAGTATTGGATTCAAAAAAATTGTAAAATATTATGGGTAAAATGAATATAATTTCCGAAATGAGTTCGAAATAAATTAATGGAATATAAATTAGTGTCTTCATAATTTCATCGCACGATTTTTCATTTTGTAACCTACAATTTCACCTGAATAAAATATTTTGTTATATTCATGTTCTGAATAGAAAGAAAGAAAGAAAGAAAGAAAGAAAGAAAGAAAGAAAGAAAGAAAGAAAGAAAGAAAGAAAGAAAGACAGATAATATAATAATAATAACAATAATAGTCATAATAATTTTATTGGATAATCCGTAGTCTGGTTTAAACTTTTCAACGTTCGCTCTCTCTACTTCTTAACGTCCATCTTCATCGTTTTGGCAGCATTGTTGGCACTTGAACGACGGTGCTTTGACTCGAGAGCTACGATGATACCCCTTTCTCTTCTTGCTTATTTAATATTTTTTTAGATTAAACTTACCGCACCGTTTAAACCGTGTGCATCATTTCAACTTTCTTACATAATTTCAGATTAATTTTGTTATGTTGAATGAAAATGGGAGACGGGACCGAGATTCGAACTCTGGACCTTGAGCTTAGCGCGCTCATGCGCTTACCGACTGCGCAGTCGGTCCCATTTTCATTCAACATAACATAATTAATATGTTACCTGGCGGTGAGGTTCACCGCAATCTAAGAGATTTCTGTGTGTTACATAATTTCGTAAATGAGGCATGTAAATGGAAAACGTTCTTAGTCCCAAAATATGTTTTCACAGGAGACAGAAAAGTGATAAAACCCTACGATTGATTCTGAAAAGTTATGGAAAAGTCATCATAGATTTCTTGTTTGATTTTTAACTAATAATACTTTTGAAAAATTAAAATTTCACCCATATTTAAGTTGTTTTGTTGAAACTGTTGTAAGTGACAAGTAATTAAAATATTGAGAGTGTTCACTTGTAACCTATCAAGCGAAGGCACTTAAGATCAATTACCTCAGAACTAACGTGATCAAGAAGAACGTTTTCGAAAAAAAAAGAAAACGTTTTGTAGCATATAGAACATTTTACATATATATATATATGCCTCAAAAATCCTTTCTTGTTTTAATGCATTCAATTTTCCCTCACGACCTGATTTGTACGCTTCAAAGTCCATTTAAAACTCTCTTATATGTGAGTTTTATGAAATTTTTTATTAGTAATCCGTAAGAGGTTTTTGTTTCTTTCATTTTCCAATCTCAAATTCCTGTAAGTATCTCTCCCGTTCCATCATATTTGCCATACTCTCATGTATATCTCTTTACATCAATTTATTCCATTAAAACTTTGTTTTTCACATCCTTTTAATACTTATACGTGCTGTCGGTTTCTGTATTCTCTTGTCCACAAATTAAACATTCGATTATTTTTTAATAAGCGACTATCGGCACCTGATCATTCAATACTAGACCATCGGACCATACGGAAAAGCTCCTGATCAGACATATTTAGACGGTCAATATTATAACTTCAATAAAGTTATAAAAAATCAAAATATATATACAAAGAAAGAAATAACATTTTTATATATGGCCATTTAATTAGTTCATAGTCATAATATTATATTTTTCCAATGCTGTACATCAATGTCCAAAAACTGGGGCATTGATCATTCTTCAAAATCCGTCTTCAAAGAAAAATGAAATTATTGGACATTATAAATAACATTAAAATTTCATTCTTAAAACAAGATAAAACTATACTCATTAATGGGTAGTATCGTTCTGTTTCTTAATGTCAAAATAACACTTATTTTCAATAATTTGAGGACTTATGGCAGTATTTAGATAAATATAGTGTAGATTCCTTGATCACTGAAAGAAACAGAAAAAATGCATTATGTAGAGTAGTAACTCAACAATTACTTAAATTGTTGTTAATGTCGTTACTAGCGAGACAAAGCAACAGAAATAGTGATGAAATCCTGCTCTTCAGAGGAAAACTGGTAATAAAAAGGAGGTGAAATTGTAAAGACCTTAGTCATGTGAAGCAGTGTGAGGATGTACCATCTACAAAAGCAAGGGGGAAAATGTTTGTCTGCGAATGGTGCGTGTTGGCCGTGCGTGTTGGTACAGCTATTGTTCGTAGCTCGGAGGCAATACCTCACTCCTCACGCACCTAGCCACGTGGGAAACAGACCACGTGTGAGTTATTAACGGAAGAACCTGGAGGGGTGTGGAGGTGAGATGGATGAAAAACGAAGAGGGAGAGAGAGATAGTGATGATAAAGAGAGAGGGAAGCTTACAGATTCTGTGCTTGGTGGTTCAGCAAATTAGAAATAATTATTAGCACAATAAAATTAATTTATTTCACTTAATGTCTCATCATGCTTTTCCAAGAGTCATAAATCAGTGACGGAAATACCTATACCGTTCGTTTCAATATTACTCAGATTTGCTTCTCCAAACATTGTCGTTCCTTGGCAGGCAAAATGTTTACACAAAACTCACACAAATAATACAAAAAAAATCATATTCATTTAATAGTACAAGTAATATATGATAAATATCACGTATGGTAGTTTTTGCCTTATGAAAGATAGAGAAATGAAATTGCGGAGAAAGGAGTACATTTTTACATATCAGGCCACTTAAATATAGGAAAACCCCTGTATTATGTACTCAAATCAATCGAAAATCAGTTTAATGGAATATAACATCAAAGTTCATTTTATCGCGTGCACAAATTTATAGTGATCTCATATTTTAATACTTCGATTTTTTTAAATTGGACTCGCCAACGTCTCCAACATTATCGATTTCTTCGTAAATTGAAAGTAATGAACAGTTTGTTTTACGAGCTTTTTTTCTTATGGTGCAAAAGAGACCTATCTAGCTTCAATGAACGAAAGTAAGATAGGACGGAGTAAAAAAAAAAATTTCATTCCCTTATTTTCACGGTATTCCTCTTCTGTAAACAAATATAGATTAATTATATTAAAAGTATTAGGAACTCCACGAAACTTTCTTATGGATATGTGACACTTTTGGCAACTGATGATGTGGCAATTATCAAATCTATACAACTTCACAAGGGGTCTAATGACCCAAACGTTGGCGAACCGTAATGCCCCTATTACAAAAAAATAAAATAAAAAAATTAAAAATATACACTTCATGACTATGCGAAAGCTCTTGCCGAAGATGACTCATGATGAGGGAGGTGTGCCATAAAATGAACGATAATTAATCAACTGAGATGCTGATCCAGATCCTGCGCTTATGGTCTCATTCCATTAAAATAACGAAAGCAAATATCGAAAACGTAAATTCTCATAATATAATAAAACGATAACACAAGTTAAAACCATGAAACAAAATTTTAGTCGAATTAGTTTGTAGGCAATAAAATGCTAGCTCAATGTATTGTTGCTCACCAAATACTTTACAACAAATTTTTTCTTAATCTTTGACACTTTTCTTTGCGATCTACAATTAGGATATCAAATATTTTTTAAATATACTAAGTTGGTATTTTATGAGTAAACGCAAAAAAATGGTCTTTGGGTGACCATTTTTACCAGAGGCGTTAGTAACTCTAAACTCCTTTTGTATTCACAAGTAATAAAACATCAAGCGCCCGTGCGGTCGGCACAAAACATCTAATTTAAAAATAACTCAAAAGTATATTGATAAAACAATTTTAATAGTAGGCGTTAGTGTCAGACCAAGTATATGAAAGGTAAAAACGAATAACAGACGACGAATTCATAATTTATTATTATATTAGTTTATTGAAATTAAATTAGTGTAATTAAATCATGTACACTGCTGGATATACAGTTTTTAGAATGTTGAAACATCCATTCAATGTTATCTTAAAAGCAAAATTATTATTCTATAAGTTTTTTACCTAAAAAAAGACTAGGATTGAGACAAATTCTTAACATTTGTCTTCTATAGATTTGTCTTATTATTTTAAATAACATTTATTTTAACTACGCTATTAACATTCTTTTTATTTTGACATAAGATTTTATCTAGAAAATTCTCTTGACGCGAAATTATTTGAGTTCACTTTCAACCTTTTTGGAAAAAAATGTTTGCTTCTCAATCAACTCATCCATCATGTTTTTGATACATTTATTTTTCACCATTATACATCACAGTTCAAGAGTAAAAGGTTGTTAAGTCATCACAAAATTTATTCAAACACTTCGACAAGGTTTCCAAAGAAACGCAGTTCGTGCAGTGAAGAGTTTTGAATGCCATAACAACACTCCTTAAGCTTTTACCTTCGAGCTCCGAAGAGCAATTCAATTTTTTCCGCACCTTCAAAAGATTTCTTAAACTGTATTGAGAATCAGATAAAACTCGGTGGCGCTGGTATTAAAAAATATTTCATCGGTTTTCAAGCACATCTAAACTTTGTTACTGAAAGGTGGAAATTTATTCGATCGATCCACGCTGAGCGCTCCGTAGATGAAATTCATTTATCATCGGAATATCTTCGGCTTTTAAAGCGAGTAAAGAAAGATTAGACGAGTTTGGTTGAAAGCAAATACTTGTGTAATCGAGGTCATGATTGCCTTTCATTTTTCAAGACTTTCCTACTTGAATGTAGGGAGTGTTGACCTCAGTCTCCAATCTAATCTAATGGTGATGTGTGAATTGGGCCACTGCGGAAGTTATCAAATATGAATTTATGGCTTTTAATTTATAACTGTGGTCAATAGCTCATGAAATGAGTTTAGAGGGAAAGGTAAATTATTACGAAATGCTTTATTAATTTTATCACATGAGCTGGATCATTTTAGCAATTATAATATTCCTAGTTTGTGTCAAATGATAGAATTAACCATTGAACGAAATGAATGCAGAAGTAATATCATTTAATTTCCCTCAACTTCTTTAGAATAGTTTTTTGAAAGTAATTATTAATAAATTTTGTCATATTAATATTTTAAATTTTAATTAATTCATAACTAACATTTCTTTATCGTGGAGACAGAAATAATGAGGAATCTCTTTTTTGACAAATAAATAGAAATATTCTAACACTACAGGAAGAAAAAAATATATGTAAATTCAGTGACAAAAAGACACTCTGAAATTGAAAATGACTAAATCACACCGAAATGTTTGATTACTGAAGGTACTCTGTTTCAAATAAAGTATGAAGAAAGGTACTCAGTTTATTTTCAGTTTTCTAATTATACCAAATTAATTTACAATTGTTTAATTTTGGTTGTTAAATTACGAATTGATCATTCAATTTGATATAAAGAAATTTACAAATTTATTTATTTATTTTAACAAAACGGAGCTATGGAAAATTACTTTTTCTCTCGCCTAGTATTCATAGTCTTTATCCTTTTTTAATTATTCTAACAAACAAGTTTAACACACGTATAAAGTTTACCTAATCGTAGGTTTTATGAATTTCGTAAAATTCAATAATTCACAGGCACATAAAAATATGTATGTTCCAAAGACAATGCTTATGTATCCTTATGTTTTGACGCGCCAGCTCCAAATCCAAATCCAAAGATCGTACCCTATTTTTTGCAATCGTGATGAAAATACGAATTTCAAAACCCTGGGCGGGGATGATGGAGCAATTCTGAATACGGATAGGGATGTTGGGCGTTAAAAATTTAAGGATACACAGTTTTAGTCTTTGGAACAGAACAATTTTTGTGTGTATTCCTCCGTTATTTTTGAGAATTATTTATCAGACCAGAAGAAACACCTTCCTTGTGTCATTTACGTTTCGAGAGAACATAATGATATCAGGAACAATGGTAAAAAAAATACTGCATCTCCCTTCGAGTGAGAGGTTTACAGATCTTAAAGATTTTATCGATTGTTTACTTTGTTTGTCATCATCTCATTACCTAATTCAACCAATACTTGCGACATGTTTCGAATATATACATTTGCGTTATATTGAAATTTTTAAAAAAATCTTGTATGTTACTAAACGGAAAATGAATAAGGGGAAATAACAAACTCGATACGTAGTATTTATTTATAATTTAATTACGACAGGACGTTGTAAACTTAAGCGAGTCATTGACTGTGATGATAAAATCGCTAGTGTTAAGGAAGGCGAACGGCGTGCATGTGGAAACATGAAAGGCGCCGTCACATTCCAAGGAGAGCTCGTTGGCGCCGCTCGGGCGCCGGTCAGCGATCGGGCGACGCGCCAAGTACGAGTCAGCAGTACAGTGACCGCATCACTCGGTGCAATCGGGCAAAACGCTGTACCCTCCTGTTTATAACGAACTAGCAGAACTACCCGGCGTTACTCGGGATTTGAAAGAAAAACAAACTTTATCATTACTGGACATTCTGGTATTAAAACACCTCTCAACTAGTCTGGATTTTCTTAGCTCATTTTGTGAGGAGTTATCCTGGGTTCTTATATTATACTTTGTTATGTTATTTACCATATCTTTCTACTTTCGTAAAATTAAATTTTCACTTTTGTTTATTTCAAAAACTGAATACCACGAAGAAACTCTCACGGTTTTTCGGTATTGTATGTTTGTCTGTACGAAATTACGAATAACTTTAAAATCTAGGAAGAAGGAAAATACAATTTACACCGAAAGCTTAATAAACAGAACACATCAAAGTCATCTTACTTTGCCTCGAGAAATTCAATTTAAGAAAAAATAAATTGAGCGGAAACGCACTGTGTTTATTAGTTTATTGTATATTAGTCGCAGTAAATTACTTTATTGCCCTCGACGTGGTCATACGCAGTTTGTAACAGCTCTAGACATTAAATTATTTGTATATTTATTTATTCATTGTCAGTCTAATTGGCTTGATGTTGATAAAGAACCTGTAGCCAACGATTTTTCTTCATCATCCATTAGAGTAATGATAAGGGTACCTCTGGTTTTGTTGGCAGGACATTCGAACTTAAATCCATAGCCAACTCGGATATCAATTCAATTCACTTGCTCTAATGGCGCTGTTCTGTACTTTCTGCATCGAACGTGTGGAACGAATATTACCTTGTGTCTTTGTTTGTTGTGTTATTAACTTGTATTTCTTTACAGCAAATAGTCGCATTTGTGACAACTATTAATATTTATTTCGATATTACGTAAATTCTTTGTGACCACGCTTTTCCTGAAATTTTTCTAAGACGCTTTCCTCGAAATTATCGGGAAGTTATCAGTAAAACTTGAGAGTAAATTCACTGGGTAAATTCACTTTAACCTCTCAGTGTCAGCTGATGAGAATGATATTGTGGACCGTTATCTGCTCGCAAGTGAGTTTCAAGGATTTGTTTCATAGATGTTGGCAATTTGTGTAAGGTAGCCATATTGAATACTTATAGTCTAAGTATCATGACTTTGAGTTTAGTTAAAGACTTCTGAATTATTTTGTTCCCATACGAACGATAGGGAAGTAATGTTCATTTCAATGAACGAAAATAAGAAAAACAAAGGTTTCCACACCGATCGAGCCTCTACGCAACAGTGTGTTATATTAAACTTGCGAGTGAGTGAAACGCAACAATAAATTCTTATAAATGAATCCGAATGAAAACCACGAAAACGTGAAAACGATTCTACACCCTACACCCACTAGAGAGTAAAATATCGAATAATCCAAAATCCCGTTTCAAGCTATTTACATTAACAATGTTAAGGTACAAAATTATATTGATACATTAATTATTTCATGAGAAATACCGAAAAATGCGAAAATTAAATAATAATGGGGGATTTTCAAAATCTCAAATAGACAGTTCTCTTCCCAGAGTTTTGAAGCTCAAATGTGCAAATTTTCAACATGCTCGGATTAAAACTGTAGATTTGTATAAAAGACATACACACACGCACACGCCCTTGGACACTCTAATTGATGTATAGAGAGTATTATTCAGCAATATTCGAATCGTCAAAAAAGATGTTACAAATCAACCCTTATTCCCTAAGGATTGGATCANAACAAACTTTATCATTACTGGACATTCTGGTATTAAAACACCTCTCAACTAGTCTGGATTTTCTTAGCTCATTTTGTGAGGAGTTATCCTGGGTTCTTATATTATACTTTGTTATGTTATTTACCATATCTTTCTACTTTCGTAAAATTAAATTTTCACTTTTGTTTATTTCAAAAACTGAATACCACGAAGAAACTCTCACGGTTTTTCGGTATTGTATGTTTGTCTGTACGAAATTACGAATAACTTTAAAATCTAGGAAGAAGGAAAATACAATTTACACCGAAAGCTTAATAAACAGAACACATCAAAGTCATCTTACTTTGCCTCGAGAAATTCAATTTAAGAAAAAATAAATTGAGCGGAAACGCACTGTGTTTATTAGTTTATTGTATATTAGTCGCAGTAAATTACTTTATTGCCCTCGACGTGGTCATACGCAGTTTGTAACAGCTCTAGACATTAAATTATTTGTATATTTATTTATTCATTGTCAGTCTAATTGGCTTGATGTTGATAAAGAACCTGTAGCCAACGATTTTTCTTCATCATCCATTAGAGTAATGATAAGGGTACCTCTGGTTTTGTTGGCAGGACATTCGAACTTAAATCCATAGCCAACTCGGATATCAATTCAATTCACTTGCTCTAATGGCGCTGTTCTGTACTTTCTGCATCGAACGTGTGGAACGAATATTACCTTGTGTCTTTGTTTGTTGTGTTATTAACTTGTATTTCTTTACAGCAAATAGTCGCATTTGTGACAACTATTAATATTTATTTCGATATTACGTAAATTCTTTGTGACCACGCTTTTCCTGAAATTTTTCTAAGACGCTTTCCTCGAAATTATCGGGAAGTTATCAGTAAAACTTGAGAGTAAATTCACTGGGTAAATTCACTTTAACCTCTCAGTGTCAGCTGATGAGAATGATATTGTGGACCGTTATCTGCTCGCAAGTGAGTTTCAAGGATTTGTTTCATAGATGTTGGCAATTTGTGTAAGGTAGCCATATTGAATACTTATAGTCCAAGTATCATGACTTTGAGTTTAGTTAAAGACTTCTGAATTATTTTGTTCCCATACGAACGATAGGGAAGTAATGTTCATTTCAATGAACGAAAATACGAAAAACAAAGGTTTCCACACCGATCGAGCCTCTACGCAACAGTGTGTTATATTAAACTTGCGAGTGAGTGAAACGCAATATAATAAGCACAAATGCAAGATTTTATTGAATGTTTTCCCGTAATTAATATATTTTTGAACTTTGCTATTTTAAATTTGTATGAAATAAAAAAATAAACGCCTCCCAATCATTTATGTAAATAGCAGAAGGCTTCAAAAGCTAACTTGTTTCATATGGGATTCTTCCATGCAGATATTTATCTTGAGAAAGCCCAAGAATCACTGAAGAATTTCTGGACACCTTTATATCGGTTCAGTGACACTTCAACCTCATCGAGAAGAATATGTGAACGCCATCGAAATATGATCGGAATTTCGATAAATCATACTTTTAGACGGATGTGATTCGCATTAAAACGACATACATATGTAGAAAAATTATAATACCAAACTTTAAAAGCGTCAGTCATGCCAATAAATTTGTCAGGAAAGCGGCTTGGAAAAGCAGTGTAATCAAATGGAATTTTTCTCGTTTCCCTAAATATTAAATTCAGGGTCAATTCGGAACAGTATTTTTAAACTCATTGCTAGAATTACAATCAAGTCACAGTAAACTTTCCTTTGCTTCAATAAAACTGAGGAAAGGGATAAAATGTGTGATGAAGATTGATGTAGATAAACCTCGGAATAAAACATTTTATTACATTCTTTGATGTCGCCATTTATTCTTTGTTCATTAGTTCATATTCCTTGATGGTTCTATGATCAAGGTTATTATTAGTAGTGGTGTATCAGATGATATCTAAAGTATCGGATAANTGTTTGGAGACAAACTGGCCCGGATTTTGCTCCCGTTTTCCTTCGAGTAGAGGCGGATTTCTTATACAGGATCTCTAGACCTTGTTTAGGGGCGTGTTTATAGTAACAATAAATAGTGAATTTAGTGTTATTTCAATTCTTGATTTTTAAACACTATACTCAGAATAATCTATAGTTCGATAATAATTTGTACATATAAAATAACTGTTTTGTGTTAAATTACAAACATATTGACATTCTATTAGTANTACTTTATTGCCCTCGACGTGGTCATACGCAGTTTGTAACAGCTCTAGACATTAAATTATTTGTATATTTATTTATTCATTGTCAGTCTAATTGGCTTGATGTTGATAAAGAACCTGTAGCCAACGATTTTTCTTCATCATCCATTAGAGTAATGATAAGGGTACCTCTGGTTTTGTTGGCAGGACATTCGAACTTAAATCCATAGCCAACTCGGATATCAATTCAATTCACTTGCTCTAATGGCGCTGTTCTGTACTTTCTGCATCGAACGTGTGGAACGAATATTACCTTGTGTCTTTGTTTGTTGTGTTATTAACTTGTATTTCTTTACAGCAAATAGTCGCATTTGTGACAACTATTAATATTTATTTCGATATTACGTAAATTCTTTGTGACCACGCTTTTCCTGAAATTTTTCTAAGACGCTTTCCTCGAAATTATCGGGAAGTTATCAGTAAAACTTGAGAGTAAATTCACTGGGTAAATTCACTTTAACCTCTCAGTGTCAGCTGATGAGAATGATATTGTGGACCGTTATCTGCTCGCAAGTGAGTTTCAAGGATTTGTTTCATAGATGTTGGCAATTTGTGTAAGGTAGCCATATTGAATACTTATAGTCCAAGTATCATGACTTTGAGTTTAGTTAAAGACTTCTGAATTATTTTGTTCCCATACGAACGATAGGGAAGTAATGTTCATTTCAATGAACGAAAATACGAAAAACAAAGGTTTCCACACCGATCGAGCCTCTACGCAACAGTGTGTTATATTAAACTTGCGAGTGAGTGAAACGCAATATAATAAGCACAAATGCAAGATTTTATTGAATGTTTTCCCGTAATTAATATATTTTTGAACTTTGCTATTTTAAATTTGTATGAAATAAAAAAATAAACGCCTCCCAATCATTTATGTAAATAGCAGAAGGCTTCAAAAGCTAACTTGTTTCATATGGGATTCTTCCATGCAGATATTTATCTTGAGAAAGCCCAAGAATCACTGAAGAATTTCTGGACACCTTTATATCGGTTCAGTGACACTTCAACCTCATCGAGAAGAATATGTGAACGCCATCGAAATATGATCGGAATTTCGATAAATCATACTTTTAGACGGATGTGATTCGCATTAAAACGACATACATATGTAGAAAAATTATAATACCAAACTTTAAAAGCGTCAGTCATGCCAATAAATTTGTCAGGAAAGCGGCTTGGAAAAGCAGTGTAATCAAATGGAATTTTTCTCGTTTCCCTAAATATTAAATTCAGGGTCAATTCGGAACAGTATTTTTAAACTCATTGCTAGAATTACAATCAAGTCACAGTAAACTTTCCTTTGCTTCAATAAAACTGAGGAAAGGGATAAAATGTGTGATGAAGATTGATGTAGATAAACCTCGGAATAAAACATTTTATTACATTCTTTGATGTCGCCATTTATTCTTTGTTCATTAGTTCATATTCCTTGATGGTTCTATGATCAAGGTTATTATTAGTAGTGGTGTATCAGATGATATCTAAAGTATCGGATAATATCTCAGATATTCAACTTTCTGATTAAAAGATTCTTTATGGGAAGAAAACTGTATATCAGTCGCTTTTAGTATCTTCCTTGTTACTAAAGCCACTTTCTCAGGTTTCGATACATCATCGTATGCTGATAACACATTCTTCCATAAAAATCACTCCTCATTCGCCTGTTCTTTCTCAGGGGAGATATTAAACAGTATGATAAGATCTGAATATTCTGGGATTTGTAAATGAAGTACATTAAGAGTTCCTCATCATGCCAACATGGGTTTCGAATCAATGTATTTAGTTGAAAAGGATATTTACTGCAAATATTTCCAGTAAATAAAAGCATCTCCATATGATGAACTTTTCATTGGTAAGATAAATTTTCTTATAGTTGCTTGGGACATACAGATGATTATCTTCATTAAAGTTAAGATACGTCATATATGTGTTATATTCCCTTAATGTAGGAAACCTCAAAATATCTCTGAAAAACCTCATTTCTGAGGGTAATTTAATATTTGTTAGAACATAAAATATTTTTTGTTTTAGTTTGTGGCAGCAGTTTAGTCAATAAAAGGGTGCAGATGTACCACAAAATTGAAAACATTATCGACAGAAATGTGAAAAATGAATATCAAGCGATCGTGGCAGCTAAATTTGTGTAGCTAAAACGAATGTATCATATCAAAATGACGGGTTTTCACGAGTCTTTCACCAAATACGATGTATGGGGATTTAAGAATCTCATATTAAAACTAAACAAGTGCTGGAAGTGAAGATGGATACGAGACTTGGAAAATTTTCTACCTTTGTACGTACTACATTTAGAATAATCACAGCTATTTTGAGTAGTTTACTGGGTTTATGAGTGTTATTTAAATTTCGTACAAAACTAAAAACAACGAATTCATTAATGTGTGTTATTCTAATAGAGCAATTTCTGAATATGCTGGATGTAAGTATCGTTTACAGGTCTGTTTGGCTTCTCTGCAAGAACATTAGACTCTATAGTTCCTCGAAGCTAGTCTTTATTTCTCAAGAAAGTGCTTTTCCACGGAACACCTGTATTTGTCATTGCCAAAAAATAGATACACACAATTTCGGAAATGAGAAGTATATATTTCCTTTACAACTTTATATCAACTTTGTCTTGTCTTATCAACACACAATTTTTAAAATTAAAATAGAATGAGCAAACAAAATAAGTGATACGTACAAGTGAACAAGTAATTTTTGGATGTTATCAACTTATTTAATATCATGCCTATATTACTATAAATAAAATATTTTGGGCTTTAAAATAATTTTTTCTTCACTGCTTACTTATATACAAGAAAATTGAAAATGCTTTAATATATTTCAGCGTTGATTTCTTCTTACTGTAAGTCCTTCAGTTAAAATAATATTTTCATACATGGCAACATATGTAAAATAAATGTGCTAAAAAGGGGAAATTAAGATAAGATCGTGTAAAGAGAAACAAAGATTAAAAGTTTAAAATATTTCGATAAGGAAAAAATACATGTTTGACTATAATGAATAAATAGTTGATCCCCCTCTTTCGTATCAATGCGCTTATTCATTGAAACTTCACGTAAATGAAAGTGACGTTATACGGGAAAGAAGCGATAAGAACAAAGAGCTCGTGAAATATGGCAGGAAATCGGAGAGAAATATGGCAGAATATGGCAGTATTGGACGTTTTCTCATTTAAAGGAGGAGATGACGGTCTTTCAGAAAATAAAAAGTAATGATGATTGTATACTGTATCAATATTTTAATTGTTGGGAACGAACTTCATTCTCTAAACATTACTTATTCACTGCGTTACAAAAGATCTTTAGGAATGATTTAGATTGAATGAAAGCACAAAATTTGGCACTACAAGAGCCAAATATATGATAAAAGTATTGTAACAGAATGTACAATTCAATACTTATTTAATCTTTTTATAACGAACCAAGTTTAGGTGAAATTGAAAAACATTGACAAAGTCTAATGGACTATAACATCAAATAATATTACCTAAAAGTTTACCAAAGAATGCTAGTGCATAATGTCAGTATATACGTTATGATGATGGGATCTAAAGCTGGACCCGAAAAGTCAACAATAACGGCAACCGTAAATAAATGAACAACCTTGATGAATTCGGATTTCACAATTTCTTAAAAGTGTTAAAGAGTGTGGGTTGTCTATAATAGTGAGCACATTACTTGACAATATAAAGAAAAATTGGTTGAAAGTATTATTGCAAGATCGTCACCTCATGAATTGTTTTTGTGTATATTGACGTAACGAGATCTCCTTTGATTTGGCAAAATACCAACACCACATCCGAATATATTTATGATTTATATTCAACTCCCGATTTCGCGGCCAGCGGGTACTTTTGACTGACAACAAGTTTGGTGTTACAGAGTATATTAGTTACTACACTACGTAACATTTTTCTATAAAATGTTATCAGATTACCGGAAAGGAAATCATTAGTAACGAGCCTGTTTTCCGTGGACGATGCCACGACGATGCTACATTAATATTTGTAGGCATACTGATTCCGTTCACGTAGAAACAAGGCGAAGCTTTGCTTTGTGACCAACTTATGTTGAGGAAACTTCAATCACATATCAAGAAAATAAAACTTTGGACTCAAAAACAAAATCAAATGACAGAATTTTTAAAAGAAAATTTATGCGTTAAGCTAATAAACACGTTAGTATTTTCATTATGTATACCTTCAATAAAAATAGAATTTATTTGTTGCGTATTACGCCTTTTTTGTTGTTGTTATTTTTCGCCGTATCCGCTGCGGTCGCGTCACATAGTTCTTCGGAGGTTACTGTCAAGCTTTATTTGACTACTTGAACTTTATCATTAAAAATATTTGCAATAGTATGATATCACTCGAATACTCAGCGAATTTGGTAATTTTATTTTTGTTGTTTTGTGTCTTCAATTTATTGTAAGCAGCTTTTTAACTTCTTTTTTAAAGAAAAAAATAGCATAATTCTGGGTGGTCAGAGGGGTAAATGTTAACGTTCTAGCCAACAACCTCTTGGGTATGCGGTACAAAATTCCTGTCACGCAAGTGTATGTTTTGTCTGCGCCGCGCACCTGAACAGCAGGGTTTCAGTAATGCTTGTGCCTCGGGGAGAATACCTGGCAGCCTTACTTCTCTACCATTTCTCTACCAATTCCACTGGGAACTGTCATTGGATGGGATGGGATGGAGTGCAATGTCATCCCATCATCCACCTCCGACTCCTTTGATAACGGAAAATGGAGAAGGAACTATATCATCATCAACATGTACGCAAATGTCACTTACATTTTTCGTCCCAGTTCTGCGTAGCCGGACGGAGCAAATGCCANGTCACTTACATTTTTCGTCCCAGTTCTGCGTAGCCGGACGGAGCAAATGCCAAAAATGGAAGTATCGTACGTTAAAGCATTGAAAGTTGTGTCTACGAGTTCAAATAATTTTATTTCCAAGATAACAGAATTAAAAATTTCATCAAGAAAAGACGCTACTTGACTCATTTATTTTAAAGCAATATAACTTTATTTCTTGGTTCTCGAAATCACTGACGCGTCTGGTAAGTAATAAATAATATTCGTGGGGAATTGTACGTGAGTTACGCAATGATAAATTTTATAATATGTACAGTTCCTAACTGTTCTGATGTCCTGTTTTCATTGTTCAACACTAAATATGAAAACGAGAGAAACTTACCTGCAAATAGGAGATGTGAGGGAAAGTAGTACATGTGACATCACTCAGGTAAATAAAATAGTCTTGCTTCGTACATGTAAGCATTAATATTATCACACAGAATATATGTTAGATTAAGTAAGGCTGACCTAGTCATTTATAACATCATTCCTGAATGGTGCAGAAAAGGATACAATGATGAGTAAAAAAAGGTGTTTTAATACAGTATCTTACCATCTTCAGTTTGAAACAAATTTTTTTAAATGGTTTTATAATAATGCATGTAATATCAAGGTATATTTCCTTGAAATAATGTGAATGTTAAGTATGATTATGAAAGTATTCACTTCTGGAAGTAATCCTGTGTACATTCCTCTGATTATGGAAGTACCAAGAATGTTTTTATTGATTGCTTTCTCGAAACTGGGGTAAATACACATTCCTCTGTATTTCATATTTTCTGACGGTAAAAGTTTTTTTAGTACTTTACTAGAAAATATTAGTTATGTTATTAAAAAAATTAACATATCGTTTAACAAAGTTGGTCATAATAACAGAAAGCTCAACTGAATAATTAAAGAAAGTTTTGATTAAAAATGTCCTATTTTGTTTTACACTATTTTCTGCTGAATCTTATAAGTTATAAAGGAAGGAAGGTATCTTATAAAGGAAATTATAAGTTATGCGATGATACGACAAAGTTATTTTCACAATCACTAACTTTCTTCGTCCGGTGAAACGAAATATATAAAATTGATCCAATTAAGTAAAACTACCACTTTTCACATACTAAATATCAATATCGATCAAAAAGGAAACCATTAATCCTTTCAAACATACCTCATTACATTTTATGAGTCAGTTTAAATGAACTCCTTAAATATCTGCTAAACGAATAATGACATGGAAGTGGAGTTTCCACTAAGATGTCGTGACGAGGCTATATAATAGACGCATTCCAATAATCGATAAATTTCTTAACTGCAAAGACATTGGCACTTGTTGATTTATTTATGAATCTTTATATTTTTCACATGTAAATCAAAGTCAATGAAAATTTAGATTCAAAGATATACCATTAATTTAATTTGACCGCACACATCATAGTAATGAATATTTAAACATTTTACCATTCAAAGCATGGATAACACAATGACGTAGCCACTCGCCTTTGTGAAGTATCCTGGGCCGCATGATAAAGTCCTGTTTTCCTTATTCGTATACGAAATATTCAATTATTCGCGATGCTGTTTCTGTGAAATTCGTTCAAATTAAATATATCAGATCTTTGAATCCCTTTCATTGACCTAGAATAAGCTGTAAAAACTTACTGTTACCTTAAAAAACAAGAATGTTGTCAATATCTTTGCATTAAAAAACAGTTATTGAATATGTCATATGAATACCATATGTTACGACTTATCTTAGTGAATATCGCATTACAATATATTTATTCGTTTTGGAGATATTAGAGATTTTCAATTTTTGTGAAGCATCTGACTCGTCCGGTGCGGCATATTTTTCTAAAAACCTTAAATTTCTTATAAACAGTACCCCCCATTGTTAACTCAGAAATACACCCCTCTTTAATTCATAAATTTAAAATATATTGAGAATGCACATTATTATAATGTATTAAGCCAATAAACGTACTTGTTCTTGTCTTTCTCGAACATAGATTTGCAATATTTTTCTTGAAAATATTCTCTCGTGTATTTTTTACAGGTAAATATGCTTATTTCTTTCGAGTCTAGGAATACAAGTTTTTGAGACACAGTTTCTGAAATGGTCCTCCAAATTACTTCAAAGGTATGCTGTAACATCAGGAACAGTGCGGTCTATCGATTTGTGAAATATTAACATTTTCAAGCATTTTGCTAACCGGACATTCCTAAGAAGATTACGGATCGGGCCAGGCGCCGCCAAATAAGGAAAAGTGACCACCTTTTCATTCGTTGTTTCTGGGACCATCACCTTGTTTTTCCGGGAAGGAGCAATGCGCTCGAAGAATGTCGGACGAGGGGTGTGAGCAGTGTTTGTCTTTCCTTGGTTTGTTAAATTTCTGTAAGAGGGACTTGTTCGCCATGTATACCGAGGCGAGACGGAAAAACCCCTAAAGAAAGACTGTTATAAATGGAATATTTCCACCGGATGCAAAAATAATGGTCCTCCCGAGAAGGACGCTGGCATATCGGTAAATACGCAGTGTTCTCAGAAGCTGAGGGGTGACCAAGATGATGCAGAGTGCTCAGTGCGTTAGCAAAGGCGTGATCACGTGACCTCCGCTTCCGTATATATTGGGAGGATTGAAGATCCTGAGAGACTTTCAGACTTGAGACTTCTGCGCAAGTGTTAGGAAGTTCCCGGGCACTGAGATATGACCTGTTTAGTATTGGTTGTCAGATCACTGAGAATTGCTGCGGTAATTCAATTACATTGTTATTAGGCGCGAATGACGTAACTTGGAATAGTTAGTTATTTCGGGATAGCAACTTGTAAATTTTTGAGATTCGGATGATCTGGGTAGATTTCCAAATTAATTGATAACACCAGTATTTATATCTGTGTGTAATTGTTGCTTTCAGATAGCAATAACTCTGTAATAACAAATTCAAACTTGTATTTATGATTTGAGAGTTCGTTCAAATTTGTAAATACGCAGATTTCAATTTAACTTGTATTAAAGGAATATTTTATTGTTATTACACGTGTGTTTGATTGCTTGGGGAAACCAAGCTGGTGGCAGCGAATTCTATCATAAAGGTTGTGGTTTATGGTTGAATCCCGCTTCTACCCAAAAAATACCCACATCGCATCTGGGCTTGTGGTGTGGTGTAACATATGCGTATTAAATTTGAAATATGAGCTCACTTTATGCTCTTTTACTCAACGAAGAATAAAAAAGATATTAGCTATAAGCTTATCAAAAGGTTTTATTAAATTCCAGGTAAGTTTTACGCAAAATGTAACCTCCATTGGTCTACAAAAATCTCTGGAATAGATACAGAACATTTATTACTTACAACTCAAAGTATACATATGCACTATTTTTCTACGTATTTGCCATACACATTTAAACATTTCTCAATCTCTGAAATAATTTAGAAATTCCCTCAGGATAAAATTATGCCACCAGATACACAAAAATTGTGGTACTTTTAAGTCACGACTTCATACAACAATCTCATAGAAAACTTGGGAAAACTTCCCAGGAGTTCAGATATCGTAAAATTCTGAATTTCAGGAACGTTTCTGTCAATCATCTGGAGTTTATTTTTCACCACAAACGGGAAGCTTCTTGTTCATAATGGTACCATTATGTTCATTATATTCACATGGTATCATTATGAACATACTCCCGTCTGATCTAAAACGAACGGTACTACTGACGTATAGCATTGCCACTCATTACAATTGCTCTATATACTTAAACAAATTCCCTGATGACAGTAAGCAGTTTCCAGGTATTTTGCCCATGAAAAACCTTATCACTGTACGTATTTCACATTTGGTAGAATTTTCTATTGTATTGTTCATTGTGATTCACTACAGTAATCAAACGACAAGGGGCACGAACTACCAACGCCCGCAGCTCGAGCCATACTAACCTATCATGTGCCTCAATACGTCAGAGTGTGTGCTCCTCCCATTCATGCTACACGAAAACAGAGGTTACTCTCTGGATATCCCTCGTATGATTATACGCAGTTCTATAAAGGGTCTATCAGGATAAGATAATAAAAAGTCCATTTACACCGAGTTTCACGAGACACAGATCATTCAATTTACATTTCGGGCGAAAATTTTGACTCAAGGGTTTACGCCCCCTGCCGCTAGAGTCAAAAATGTTTTTTTGTCAATGTAAATCCCATTTTAAGGTAGTCTTTTTGGAGTTGAATCTATTGAAAGAACATAATATTCCAACACCTTTGATCAACGAAAGGAAGAAATTGATAAAATTTTGAATTATCCCATTAAGCTTAAATAAGATACAAGAAATACCAGTGCATGATGTGGGCGGTATTGACCAACAAGTCACCAAGTTTCAAGTTGCTGAAATAGATTTATGTACTGCGGCTGCACATTTTCCGTATTAGCTTACACATCGATATAAGAGATGATGGGATCAATTTGATTATGTCATTTTGATAAATTAAGCGTAATAAAGAAAGTCACACAATAGACTCCGAAGGAGTCCATGGGGTTTACGGAGGGTAGAGGTCCGCAATTACAAGGCCTCGACTCGGCACTAAGAGGTGGATATGTGGTCAGTTTCGCTCCGGACGGTTTGAACCTGGGATAGACCCGATACCACAGACTGAGTGGGCATGGGGATCAGTGGTATGCCTATAACTTCACGAAATTTTCCCTTCGTTATTGATAAGTTGGAGCCATTCGCAAATAAGAGAGTTTGTTTTTAAATTAACAATAAAACATTATTAACTAAGGTGAACAAATTTAAAATAGAATGAGCATGTACTCTGAAATCCTTGCTCTTAGGTATGGGTCATATCCCATCTTGCAATCTCCACAAAATATTCTCCAATAAATCTTTATACTTAAAAATTCATAATTGTATATATTATGTCGAGTTCAGCTCGTCTTGAATCATTACGGCAATGCCCGGATCTGACCGCAAAGCAATACGCGGCCAGTGATTTCTCAGCCTCAAGCGACCGTTCTGAACGTCCAATGACAATCAATGACTCTAAAATCACCACTCACAGTTCAGATATATTGCAGTTCGTGGATTACAACAAAACACACATTACTATTCAAAACGTACTCCTGTGGAACAACGTGCCACACTGCACCACACCTGTGTCACCACTCCGTATTGTTCTTTCGGGGTAGTCAATGCTACAGTACTGGCAAGCAAAAACTCTTCCTTACGCCGACTTACCTCGACTTAAGTCGACAGACGTCTTATTGTTGACAACGTAGATCATGCGCACGTGCACTTATCATGAATCATTAATTTAATGACTTATGGTTTCCAGTAACACATTGTTGTTTTTTTCACCAAAGCGTTATTGCCCTGACATATTTAACCACAAGGTCCATGGCGCAAATCCCTCTGTTTATGTAATTTTTGTCAACATGGTGTGCATGTTAGTACTTTTAACAATTATTTGTCATTAATATATATATTTTTTAATTCGTCATTTCCATCCGAGCAATTTGCTCGGTCATCCAGATATTATGCATTAACAGGCATAAACTATTAAAATTCGAAGTACGACTGAATTCTGAAACTCTCTTCCCTACAACAAGTTTATGTCTTTCAAAATCACTCTTTGAAAAATGTTTATTATTCTCTAAACATATAAGGCAAAAATGAAATATTAAATAATTTAATTTTATAATGAGATATACATTCACTAGAAATTAAATTCTTGGATTATGTGATTCAGAAAACGAATCAGGTTGGACCAATAACACTCAAAAATAAAATTCCAAATCATTAATAAAAAATATATAACCTAAAAACAAATTCTTTTCAATAGTAATTAAAATTAAAAATCATTAAAACTCAATTTCTTAAATTTTACCTTTAAGTGATAGAGGGTGCAACAAATAAAGAACCTAAGATTTCACAAGTGCAAGAGACCTCTACAACACACTGCAACAAAACCTTGTGTTCCCTTCGTTCCTACAAATTGGACCCAATCCTTTATTTACTAAGTTTGCCTCCTGCGCGTGCTACATCCTACCAATAAGAGCCCGCAACACATTCGATTTCAGCATTTTCGGAAAGGGAGCGGAAGATAGAACTTGGAGCTTCCTCACCAGGTCAAGCGCCCAGTCAATAATGCAGTAACGCTCATTAATAATCCCTTCTAATGGGAAGTCCCATCAGCGCTGGCGACCATTTGTAAAGATCTCGTGAGTTTTGTCTAAATCGCAAGTTAAGCTGGAATTAGGTTTTAGCGGTTTTAACACGTGTCATTAACGCTCTAGGTCGTGTAGTGCCTTCGTAATACATTTCTCATAAATTTCACCTCATAATGCTAGTCTTCCAGTCACTGAAAAGTAGAAAAATTATGAATTGCAACATTATCTTCCATATACAAGTACAGCTTCCTTTCACTCTCTTTTTTTTCTTCTTCTGGCACTACAGCCCTTTGTGGGCTTTGAGGGTAGAGCTCGCGCGATTTCTTGACCCCGGCAGTAGAAGGAGGAGATGTGGCCAGCATCTCGCTCCGACCGCTTCGACCCCAGGATAGATCCTGGTACTCATTTTATAGCAGGCTGAGTAGGCCTGGGAGCCAGTCTGGATGTTGAGGCGTGATAAAAATTCCCACCTCACCGAGATCGATCCCCGGCCATCCAGCCAGCAACTCAGTGCTCTATCCACTGAGCCACGCTGACTCCTTCACTGTCTCTTACGTTATCAAAAATGTACTGGAATAATATCCTGCATGTTGTGGAAACGAAAAGAAACCTACGTTCTTACATTTTTCTCGTGTCCTCAACTCCCCATCCTGACCCGGGTTCCTCTCAGGTTTTTCTTTGGATTTTATGTACAGGCTCTTGCCTAAAGGCGGTGGTCTATTATAATTGGTGAATTTAGAGTTATTTTAATAGTTTTTGTGTTTTGTTAAATACAAATTTGTTGGTATTCTGTTGACATTCTAACATGAAGCTAACTATTTTCAATCTTATCTAAGGAGTGTGCCGAGATTGTGAATCTGCCTCTGTTTTAGGGTCCTTGATTGGAATTGATGGCGTGGTTACTTGCTTGCTTCAAGAGAGTAATTAGTTTATTGTCCTCCACGTGGTCATTCACAAATTGTTACTACGTTTTTGACAGTAAATTTATTATGAATAATATTATTTTGTAAGGAAACCAAGGCGGACAGTTGTTAGGCCATCTAAGCGAGCGGATGAAGTGTCTCAGCTGAGAATGATTAAGGCGCGATGCACACCGATGAAACCCCGTAGCATAAAACTGCACTTTTTATAACATAATATTCTGTTTTATAATTAATAAAAGATGACATTGATGCCAATATATTTTTGAGAACTACAAATTCTCTCGCGAACCATCAGCGATCCGAGAACCACGGACGGGTGATCGCTCATTTGGTTCAAACAAAATTTCCCTCTAATCTCCAGAATAACTTTCACGGATACTTCTCCAGACCTTCTTCTAAGAATTTTTCGACTGAAAAATAGCTTCCGAACATCATTTTTAGATTGATTGGAACTCTTCATTTCTCACCAAACCCCAATAGATCCGTAACATTGCATGAACGCACTGCCATGAAACAATTTTTTGAGTTTCTTGAAATTTGAGTTGCATGAAATCCAGTGTGCACGTCCCCATGTTTTTAAATGTGTTTGGTTTCGTGAAACGCGATTTTTAGTGCATCACACCTTACATGGAACATTTCGCGCAGTTTTGACCCTACTCGTAATTTTAGAATGGGGATTGGAAGAGAGCAGAATTTTGCAATATCACAATGCCTGAGTTCATTACAAGTTCCTCCTCCTCGTTTCCTAATTAAATGGTGTCAGTTTACGGTTGAGTCGTACTTCTCTTATCATACAGCACAGACTTTGGCATAGAATTGAATCTTAACATTTTAAAAATAAATTTTTACCTAAGAAATTAGGGGTTGGGGTTTAATTTCGTAAGTACACAGTTAGTTGACCAAATTTTGCACCATCGCAAAGGTCTTTACTTCGGGAAGATGAAATTTAGAACTTAGTCCACTTGCAAAGGGTAAAATAAAACATAACATGGAAATTCACATACAAATGAGTGAAGAAGGCTAAAACTCTTGAAAGTCATACTATTCCACGACATACCCCCAAGTTGCCCATGGGTTCACGGGGGGTAGAGCTCCACAACTTCTTGACCCCGGGATAGAGCCGGTATTCATTCTACAATGTGCTTAGTGGGCCTGGGAGTTAGACGTTGAAATAGGAAGAAAATTGCTATACCTCTTCGGGGATCGAAACCCGGTTTTGAAGCTTACAGCTCTACCCACTGAACCCTACTGCCTCAAGGCAAAAACTATTGATTTTTTAAAAGTGTGATAAAGTTCAACATATTAATTTGATAAAAGCGAAAGAACTAACACCTTTGATATAGTTCTGCCGGTACTCTTTTGAACTTTCTCTTCCTCGAGTCCCATCTTAACCGCCACAATACGTCCTTGATTAATTTGCAAGGCAAGATCTTCCTTGTGTCTCGGGGCCACTCAGATGCCTTCGCACGGCACCGCGCCGGGATGCGACAGTAGCGCTTGCGGTCGAAGAGCGAGGCTCTGGAGAGCGCCAGTGGCTGCGAAGGGCAACAAAGGGCGAAGGCCCTTGCAGCTCGAGCACGCGCACCGCTCGAGGACCCTTCGATTGCCTTGTCTCTTCACCCCAACCCCCTCTCAACGTGCTCCAACACGCCGCTACGACTACTCCCCATCCCAGTTCTCGTACAGCGAACGGCGTCGCTGACGCAAGTTTGATGTCACTTCGCCGCTGTCAGATTTTTTGGAAGGAACATTTTTTTATCCTGAATTCTTTATTAAACGAAGACGAATCTAAATGTCTTTGAATTAATCTTACTGAATTCTGTTCCAAAGTTATGACTCGACACATCCCCGTCAATAATTCATTTCATATTCTCCACATTTATATATCAATAAACAAACATTATACCATTAAACAAAAAAGCAGAAACATGTACAGATATATAATAATTTGTCCCCTCTGCCACTACGGTGTCAGCGTGATCACTCGTCACCAAGTCATCCCGGGCTCAATTCCCAGGTGGGGCAAGATAAAATTTCATTTCTATGTCTCAGTTTAAATAGCTGTGATGTATGAAAAGTTCACCTTCTGCG
>NNCF01127249.1:519106-531054 GCA_002313205.1 Laupala kohalensis | reverse complement strand
ATATATATATATATATATATATATATATATATATATATATATATATATATATATATATAAGAGTATGGATAACGTCCTCGAAACCTCGCAGATCGAAGAAATAAATAGTAATGAGCAAGAACACACGGACATTTATGTCGTGGAGTGTAGGTCGTTCTTATTTTTAAAAAAGGTTAGCAAACGTAGTTGAAGATGAATGAGCCCACTCTGTTCGAAAGAGTAGAGAAATAATTTTTTTTTATTAAATATGTATTTCTACTAACATCCTTTAAATTTCTTTGTATAAGTTATTTGTATTATATTTGTACCATAATTCCAACGTTAGTCCTAATGTAATTGGGATTCTTAATTCTTTATCGAATGTGTGCCTTGATTTGTCCTGCCTTACTCGTGCGCTTCTCCGAACTAGCTCAAATTACGATCAGCAAGTCGATCGCTCACACTCCTAGCTCCTACCAACACTTCTACGAGTATTTGAATGCTATAAATGCTGTGACGTGAAGCATTTATTATTATCCTTGTACTCGTGATAAAAAGTTGAGCGCCATAAACCTGAATTATTATTTTTACACTTACAGGCTTAAAATAAATTAATGAACGGGATCAACAGTGTTTTGGAACAACAAACAACAATTTATTACAAAAACATAAATACCATATTGGCAACACAACCCTTACATTGACCAATAATTACCACTTTGCAAATTAGTTAACTTTTTCATTACAAACATCTTCGACTCTAATTACAATATTTTCTAGTACTACAATCTTTCATAACACCTTTACGTCTTGATGTTGAAGCGTTGACCTCGTACCAGGATGTTCAGACTTCTTCTGAAACCGTTCACACTAGTGATGCCTCGATATAACTGACCCTCAGTAATTATGAAGAATGATGAAATAAAGTTTTCTTCATCATATTACTCGAAAGAAAGTTCATTATACAACGAGTTGTTCTCGCATCTACTTTCCCAATAGAATCACATACTATCGTATTGAGAAGTTAATATCTTCCGTTCTCCTAACAGACTGAGAACCACAAATTCTCAACCCCTGTTCTTCTAGAAAAGTCTCTCTATCTCGTACTTGACTGACTGAGTGAGTATAAGGGTGTGAGAATTTTTCCACTTATTTCTTTCGTGAGGTAAACTTTTTAAACAGTGGGGGGGGGGTAGGGTTCACTTTACGTAGCCATACGCTCAGACCACCAGGGCGGAATAAATTTCCATTGGCTGGTGACGTCACTCTCCAATATCTGAGATGTCTCAAATGGTATCGACAATACAAGAAATCCTAGAAATATTTTGGTTCATCAACCTGCTGTAAAAACCAATACCACTTTTTATAATGAAACAGTTACATGAGATTAACCCATGTTTTGATTATAACAGGTTCCTACAAATCCGCGCCGGTGACGCAGAGAAATAAAACTTAAACATCTGATAACTTTATTCACACTAGGATACCGTTTATTACCACTAAAAAAACTTTCCCAATATACGGGGTAAAATAAGGATGAATTTACAATCTGATAAATATTTTAGATTTTTACGTATATTTTAGCTGAATGATACGGAGAAATACTACATGAAACTTGGTAATTTATTCAGGGAATGATATACCAATGAAGAGTGGTGGTAATCATTTGTGTGTTCAGCAAGATTTACATAAATCTACCTGGTACTTAGTCCGTACGAACAGCTGAAGAATTAAATTTCTAGTTTTATACATACAAGTTTCTATTCCGTTTACAGGTAAAGGTGTGTTGCAATCATTAATTGATTTTAATGCTACGCGCAGAGAGAGTTTAATCTCAGCTTAGAATTTTGCATCAGCTGACAATAAGATTATTTAAATAGTAACTTACATAGATAAAATGTATATTAATTTTAATAGGTGATTTAGGGGAAATTTTTGTTCTTGGTTCCTATTGTTGTTTAGTAGCCTATTAAATCTAGGGAATATTTCTTATGAAACCTGGGAATTTTTTTACCAAGATTTCGCTTCATCCCAACTTGGATCAGATTTCTTGGTCAAGACACCCACTTTATTTTTTCTCATTGTTCGTATGATGATGAGTTAAAATCAGCCAGAGATGATAAAACAACATGAAAGCTGTTTCATTTTGGGATGAATGAATAATTTTAACTTTGAAGTGGTCTCCTTTTCTTATCAGATACTCCCACGTCTGCGTGTGAACATTTCAACCTTTTTGGCCAGCCAAGGACGTGAATGTTCACGTGACAGCGCACGGCTTCATCGCTCTTTAAATCATTACACGCGCCCCCGAAAGAAATTCTCGCGTTCTTCTCTAGTTTCGTGAGCGGCTTTAATAATCGTGCTTCGATAACAACCAACCTGTGGGAGGAGTATCGAGGAATCAAGGTGGCTTCACACTCAGAGAGCCTAACCTTTTCTCGTGTTTTATCGTTCAGCATCTACTTTTATTATTGCCTCTAGTGAAAAATGAGGAAAACCATTTATATTTAACATTCAAGGTCGTTTGTTCTAAAAAAAAATGAACCGTCCCAGCAACAATGATTTTATTTATCATAAAAATATCACTTTAAAGTAGAGTAAAGGTTGTAAAATGAATATTAATTACTGATGAAAATACTACTCCAATTTTGTTTAAGACAATAAAAAAGTATATTGATCGACGATCATCAAGTGTTTCCGTTCTTTTAAAAACACATGGATTATCATATTTTATGAAATATTTTGCACAACTAAAATAATCGAGCACACGTTTTATAAGACATAAACTAAAATATAAATTAAATTTTATTACCTATGTGCTACGGTTCATCGAAAACATACATAACGTAACATAAATTACAAGTTTGATTTGTAGAACTTCATTTGTCTGATGCTTGGATATACATTGTAGCTGCAATTTGATGGTAGAATATTTTGAGTGAAGGAGTCAATCCTTACCTACAGAGAAGGTCACGTATTTTGGTAAGTCTAATACAGTTACGAAAGTCCATTATTTGCTAATGGGATACTATAACTGCAATAAAGCATCGTATCGACCACCAATGTCTAAATGTCTCGATTCATACATATTTATGAGAGTAAAGGAGTGTTGACATACAGCTAATGGAGCAACCCACGACACTGACATCAATAACTGGCTCTCTTTCACCAGACTTTGAGAAAATAGAAGGTTGCGTTGAGCCGAGACAACGTAATGAGTAATTCCCCTTTGATATGAGGTCAATTTAAATTACTGGTATTTTGCATGAGTCTTAAGAATGAATCTTAACTTCCCAATCCCAAAGAGAAATTGTGTACAGTATTAAATAACTTAATATTTAGGTTTACTTAACCAAGTATAGATCAAGTCAAAAATTATATTCAGCCAAATCTTCCCCACCCCTTCTGAACAAAATCCGTTTAGTTTTGAGCTACCTGCTTTTTAGAGCTATCATTTACANAAATCCGTTTAGTTTTGAGCTACCTGCTTTTTACAAGAAAATACTTTTACCATGTAATAAACTGAGTTAACAATACAAATAATACTGTTATTTTTGTTTTCTTAAGCTTCTAATTACTTCTAGAATTTGTTTACAACATGAAAATATTGCGTTGTTAGACAAATGTAGTAAAAATAAGATAGAAAAGAAACGAATCCCACGACTGATACGAGGGAGTTATGGGAAGACATAGAGACGCAATAAAACAGAGAAAAAAATGCTAAAGCGAAGAAAATAGATTTGAAATGAGCATTGGAATAGTTTCCTTTTACGTTATACGATATAAATGACATTTAGCAGTCTAGAGACATTTTTGAAATCTGGATTTCTTCCGTCACTTCCTCCCCCAGGGGACGTACAGTAAGTGCGTGTTTGGCAAACACGGGGCCCCATGCTGAGTCTGCCATTGCTTCCACTTACTTGTGAAAGGCTCCTTCCTTTGACTTTCCTGACCTTCCTTGGTCACCTCTTGCTCTTTTCGATCCCGACGCCATTAAGGCTAGGGTATCTTTCATTTTCCTCATTTTTTGTCCTACCCCTCATTCTTTGTCCCCTCCCATTTTTTGTCCTCAATGGTTTGATGTATGTTTTGAGATATGTTTTGGTATGTTGTAATTCAGGAGGGTTTTTAGTGGGTGTGGTTGAGTAGTTCGGCGAGTCCCACATGCGGTGAGAGGCATGTTGGCTCTCCCTAGTGCGTAACTGCATTTTCTCTACCTGTACAAGTTTTAGGGCTCCAATGACCTTTGATGTCGACGAGCCGTAAAGCCCCACAAAAAAATCCGTCACTTCCTGTTAGGTATGGAACAAAAAGCACTGGATCTGTGAAGTGTGAACTTCGCGGGTAATTTAACCTGTCTAGAATTATAATTTAGATAGAACATACCTACTTTCACCAGCTAAAACTAACATATCTTCCTGCGACAGAAAAATAATAGCAATCAAACTAGAAAGGTCAGTTAGTGAGATATCGAATAAAAATCTGCGTACACTCATAAATACACATGCAGATATGCAAGAAAGCAGTGGGCAAGAGATAGAACTAAGGGAAAGTGGGTAGTTAGATTGGAGAGAGTACATCAGTTACGAGCGATATCTAGTTCAATACCGCCCCTTTTCGTGCAGTCTTACATACTTTCATTACTCTTAAATACCTGATATGAATGCAAAATTTCGATCGATATTACCTAGTTCAATACACGAGAATTTTGAGGGAACTGATAAAACAACATATTGGGTTATTTAGTACGAAATTTTATGTATTTGGGTTAAGACTATAGAATACAATATTTACATGCAGCGTTTCTTAATTTATACAACGGAGTGCTCAGAGGAGAGAGGTCCTATACATCATATTCAAATTCTTCCCTGTGTAACTAATACTTATATCTTTTGTTCATTGTCCATGACACTTTGATGGATGTCATTTCGTGAATAAACACCCTCAATTTCAATCAAGTAAAGGTATATTATTATACTAGATAATCTTTGAATAAGGTTCTCTCCGTACGGGGGGAGATCGTTTTGCATATTTCTGTATTGATAGGTAGACACATAATCATTCCAGTTTATCTCTTGTATTTCTCTTATACGAGATATTAACAGACTTCGGAAAACGACGCTTTCTAAATTATCCTGAATTGGTCTGCCAAATCCTTGTATTTATAACTTTTTGCGCTGTTTATAGTGTCGGTATTGTGAATGAAATTATAAAGACTCTTTTCTGTGTGTTCTGATGAAAATATCTTAAAAGAGATATCGACGTTGAAAGAAATGAAAAGGGAGGCTATTGGCACTCACGTTCTTTGAAGAGAGGCATCGTCAACGCGCGCTTCGACAGTCCCCAGCGCCTCCTGCGAAAAAAGGTCCCAGAGGAATTATTCGATGGGCAATGGCCATTTATCCAACCGGGGCCTCTTCAGGGAACTACGACCCAATTTCCTTCGTTTGTCGGTTCAGGAGAGTTCAAGAATGGGTGAATTTTGGTCTCATAGTCACTGGTTGCTATTTATTACTACGAAATATTATTCTTACCAGTATTCGCAATTGGTAGGGTTTTACTTCTTCTATAGACGTTTACTTGTCTGTTGACTTCTGATTGTCTATACTCCGGTTCTGCAAGGACGGATAGTTGTGTGGGATGGATTACACTATCTGAATGTCATTTTGTAAGGTATTAAGGTATTCAATCACTGAACCACTGCAATTGTTGCCTTCTCTTGTATATGGACATTCTTTTACAATTTATTTTTTACTGATTTAATTAATTTTGACATTTTTAGAGTTGAACCCTCATTTATATTCAACCTGAAGTCTGCATTTTTGTGAATAATCTGGATTTGGATATTTTAATCTCTGAAGCACAGAAAAAAAAACGAACTAGAAACATTTTCTGTCTGGCAACAATTTTGGACAATTCTAGTCATTTTCAATTATCACCAACGAAATAGACAACCTCACCCAGCCTGTCTCAGAGAGGAATAGAACACACAAGACCTGATATGGGGTGATTTATTTCTGTTTCAGATCTATAAATAGTACACTACGACCTGACTGAAAAAACAATGAAAAACTTCTGTCTTCGTGTCTCATTCAGCTACGCTACGTAACGTTTTAATGATATATTTCAATCTCTATTTCATTTTCAATTAAATGTCTATTTTCATGTGTAATAATAATTTAAATAACAATTTAAAGTCAAAGAGAAAACAAAATAAATGTATCTTCTTGTTTATCATGCCTATTAAGTATTGATTTATGCGGTCAGTTCAACATTTCAGACATACTTTTGAGTTACTTTCAAGTTTGAGTTACTTTTACATTCAAACTTTTGAGTTATTATGTAAGAAAATTTGTATGTACAGCAAGTTTATATGAACTATTTTATCAGGTTCATAAGACATTTTATTAGATTTAATTGCGAAATAGACTATTAAGTTATTTGTTTCATTCAATAGTAAATAATTCAATGAGTAACACAAAATATTCCATATAAAATTGCTATGATAGTCCGAGTCTATATTCCTTCTAGTACTTTGTGAGAATGGTGCTGAGACATATTGTTCATTGCGTTATTTCAAAACTGTAATAACATAGTTGACCCATGAAACCGATTATATTTCACGAATAACATGGTCTATCAAGCTACGACGTTAAGAAATATAATGTAAACGTGAAGACTGGACAGTGGATTGAAGCACAATCCAGTTATTTCCAATACTTTTATTTCTGAAAGTTCGTGTCTTCGACAACTGCCAAACCTAACATTCCTTTCTTATCTTCTCACTTTCTCGCGTATCTCTGAAATCGTGGATGTACTTGCACATCACCCCACACAAAATCCTTCTTCAATCTCCCCTTCCCACTTCGCTTGTCTTTCGTGTGTTTTGTTTCCCAGTTGCCGACACGAGTGCGCTCTTCGCAGCACGCGCTATTACAGGGAAGCCCCCTCGGCGTTCCCCTATCTGCGATCTCGCCCGCGAGCGCAATGGCCAAGGGATGGGCGTCGGATCTTTTTCGGAGGCCCAAGCGACTCGCGACCCCAGCGACCATCCATGGCGAAAGGAGGAACGATCGCACACGGTGGAGGGAATCCATGAATTGGAGAGAAATACTTTAACTTTGCTGTTAGAATGATTGTAATAAGTTCTTCATTTTGAATTCCATACATTTTGAGATTAATTTACATTTATATATTTAATGTTCGTTCAGGTTCGTTCGTACAGGTAGAGTTTATAGATGTGCCAATTTTACTCGATATTTATTTTCTTCTATTGTTTTTACATATAAGTATATTTTATATATAATTTTTGTATATTTTTACATCATATAAAATATATTTTATTTTAAAATACACAAACTTCTCTGGAAGATACACCATATTTATTGTAATTTTTTCAACACAAAATATGTTTACAATAATCAGTATACAAAATCTCATAAATACGCTTCAAACTAGTATTGTAAAGACTCGACTTAACTATGTATATGGTCTATCGTCGAAAGAAGGTAGTACGATATATTTTACTTTTCTATATTATGTAATTCGCGTTTATTAAAATATTTGAAGAAACATAATACTGGGTAACTATAAAAGGAGTTAAATACGTTCTTTATTGTATTTAATCATTTTTTGAAAGTCGATGAGAAAGCAGTAAGTAAAGTTTTGAGTTGGCAAAATTCTCATGACAATATTTGGTCCTGTTGTTTTAAGATTTAAATGTATTAATCATACATTTTATTCGTGATATTCGACCTCACACAGTAACTAGGATATGTTTTTTTTAGCTATGGGTTTGGAATGACACTTACAAATTCTACTTGCCAACGTTTCGGTCGGTTTATTTAGTTTTCTTCAGGGCTTGTTATATTTTCTCGTTCCCAACTCCAGAAACAAGCGGATGACAGTGATCTTCTGACTAAAAAGATTTGTGACTCAGGAACTGAAGGAAAGAACGTGAACAGTAACATCAAATAAACCGACCGAAACGTTGGCAAGTAGAATTTGTAAGTTTCATTGAAAACCTATTGCCGAAAATAACATATCGTTGTTGTTCATATTTTGGAATAAATATTACAATCGATTAATCAAAATCAAGGACAGATTTCAAACAGGATTTCCCAAAAATCACGAGTTTTGTCAGAAAAAGAAGAAAAATGCAAGGATTCTCAAACCTTTAACAATTGGTAATGGAATTGGTGTACCTTGAAACGAAATATCTAAAGTGCAGAGATTTGACAAGTTTACACAACATTACACTTACTCCCTCATTTTCTCTCTTATCTTAATAATATTGCACAGTTTCATATATCAAGGGAATCTTCAATTCGTAATTAATAAGTATAACTTAAATAAAAAAGGGAAAGGTTTTGATGATAACGTGAAGATCCAGGAAAGACTAATACTGTAGAATGGAGACATTCATGACATCGAGACGCAATCTGAAAGGACGTTCAAAAAATTGTAATATAAACAACAGCGGAAGGTAATGCGGAGAATTAATAATGGCGGCTTTAATCTTTTGTGGTAGTAATGATGGGTATAGTAATGTCACAGAGATGTCGCGGGAGAGCCTTCCGCTTGTTAATCCACCATAGAGAGAAGAGACATTTGAGAAGATGCGTATCTAAAGCTCTTATGCGGAAAGACATCCCACATGCCACTGGGAAGGAAGCAACGGGAATTAGAAGAACGTAGAAAAGCGGTTGAATAGGTGGAAAGCGTGAAGGAGGGATAGAGGAAAGAAAAGAAAGAGCTGATGATGAAGGAGATCGAGAGGCTGGGTTAGCGTTTGTCTTCGTGAAAGACCGCGGAGGTTTGGCGACAATAATGCGATAAACCGAGGACTCAATAAAGGATGAATGAGAGAAAGGAAAGGAGGCGTGTAAAGAAAGAGCAAAGAAAGAGTTAGGTTCAGCACATGAAGAACTTGAGTTCACACCAATTTTTGAGAGGTTATCCTAAATATTAATAAGAAAAAAATACTAAACGAACTATGTTAAAATATAAACCTAAATTTTAATTAATATGTAGTTAATAATAGAAATAATAGCAAATATAGAATTACCTTCAGTGGTTGTGAGGCAAAGATTCGCAATAATATAATTTTTTTCTCTAAAAAAATACTTTTAAAAATATATGAAAGGGCCATGCATACTTACATAAATATTCAAATCTCCAAGAAAAGGAAATACATCCAAAATGAACAGAAAATAGTCAAATAGTCAACGATGCAAATAAGGCAGGTAGACACCCAAAACCAATAAAATCGAAGTAGATGATTAAGAATGTACGAAGAAAAAGGGGATAAATATCTGAGATAAGAAAGATCGGTGAAGAGACAACATAGAAAAAGAGATCAAGGGTTAGGAAAGAAATAACGTCAGTTGGGCTGGGAGGAGGAAAAGAAGAGAAAGTGAGGTGTGCCTTCAGGGGGTCGACATCTAGAATTTTGTCGCGCGGTACTTCCGTTTTAAGAGAGGCCGTTTTCTTGAGATAGAGCTCAAGAAGGGTGCCTTTAAAGAAAATGAAGCTATTTTTCCTGCAGATGCGGACGGAATGGTGGTTTCATCACAAAAAGACGATATGGACGAGGATTTGGAAGATTAGTGACGATTAGTTCGCAGATTATGTTTGAAACTTTTATGGTATTAATAAAGAAAATGTTTTAGTTTATATTTTTTTAGTTTTAGTTAATAAAGTACTAGTCACTTTTGAATATCATGATGGTATTGAATCTCTTTTCTTTCTACGGTCACAAAATACAATAATGTTTTGATAAATTATTCCTAAAGCAAACTTACAAATTAACATAAAACGTCCCGATTAAACTATTCAATAGTACAGCTCCATGGGGAAAGCGCTAAGATACGAGTACTTTCCCATAGCTTCTCATTGAATAGATCTTTTCCAACATGTAATTTAAATGAAATGAAATTTTCTTTTGAATTGTAGGTTGTCTCAATAGTACTTTATTTACTTTACATCTGAAGTCAATACCAAGAACATGACTTCACTCAGAAAAAGTACTCAACAAATAAGATAAAATTAAGTAAAATTTGTCAATGTGAACTATTCATTTCATATGATATTCGAAGAAAAAAATCTATACCAATAAAAAATATCGCGCATTTTCTTACATTATGTGATAAATTGACAGTTCCTAATGATGAATGTTCTGAACATGCTGAGGAAATTAGTTCTCCAATTTAAGCACACAATTAATCTTAAATGACCTTTTAATTGAAGCGTCAACACCAACTACACACCAGAAAGATTTCACTCTTTAGGACAGTAAATGAGCACAGTCCAACCCAAACTTGTCTTAATCAAAGGCGTTCCTTTCTCTAAAACAGGAGATGAAAACACTTCATTCCAGGAATTACTTAGTGCCCTTTATTCCTGATTCTGTTTTTCCATAAAAACACATTAATATTGTCAACTATTCAGTGAGCTAATCTATCCTGACTACTTGTGGTATGAATTTTCTGCGTTTTGATGTTTTTAAAGACTTTGTTTAAAATAATCATTTTCAATTTAAATAAACTGAGTGTAAGAAGTACAATTTTATGTAGAGAGAGGGATATTTTGTGATTGTGAATGTAACTTATTTTCTGCTGGATGTCTAGTTTAATGGACATAGTAATTACAAGAATTCAGAAATTAATGAGGCAATTGCGTTTCGAATTTGAGAGGTATTGATGCTATAGTATATCTTATAACATTGCATATTGGATATTATTATTATTATCATTATAATTTAAGAAATGAGATGAAAATGTATTTCCAATTCAGACCCTCAAGAACAAACAATCAACACACAATATTTACGGACAGGTCTTTTTTCCAGTTACTTTCAGTCCATTCTTTAAGGAACAGTTTTGTTATAAAGTTTTGAGGTTCATTAAATACACGTTTGATATAATTACAGATAAGAAAATATTCTCCATTAGAAGAAAACGAGGAAATGGACGTTCTGGAATGGATCACTAACTCATGTTGAATACATTTCAATATATCTGTAAAAAAGTGAAAGATATATCAACCATTACAATTATTCAATTAAACACCACTTGAAAAGGGAGAACGACGTTGATATCAAATAACGTTCAAATAAAGTTTTATCAACGCCCAATTTATATCAGAATTAAAATACTCGTGATAAAAGGTTCCACTATTTGCGGGTGAAAGTGGGAAGAAATGAAATACTAGAGTATTTATTTATTTAAAGAATACATAAACTGTATGTATCTTTTCTTCTACGTCATGTCTCCATCTTACGACCTTCCGCGACTTGTCCCTATATATTGATTTTCTTCGGTTCTTCTTTCCCTTTTCTGTTCTTCCCATTCATCTCTTTCTTCTTTGCGTTTATCTCTATGAGAATATAGCATTTACATCCTTTCCTCTCTACACTGCTTTGCCACCTGACATTGTTACGCATTTTGCCACAATAGGGAATTTTTTATTCTTCATTCCCTTCAAATAATATGCCCTTTCGGCCCCGTACAATTCGCATGCTCAATCGTTTCCATTTCTTCCCCGCAAACGCAGCCTCCACTATTTCGAATCTTGAATCTCTGGAACTATGGAAGACTGAAGGGGTTCCGTTTTCTGTCAGGTTACGAGGGAATCTTGAGGTACCCCACTTGCATTCACCTGCCATGGGTGATTTGAAGGAGACTAACTGAAAACATCGCCCAGTTAGGTACATCAAAGAGAAATTCTACTATTTTCGTATATTTCATAACCTGGACAAATAAGACAATAAATTTACATTGTGGTTTTCCAAAAAAGGTTTCAAGTTGTCATTTATTTAATAGGGAGTAATCTCTGCTTGACGTTTTTCTTAAAATAGTTTTTGGAAAAGAAATAAGTCATAACACTCATTGGTAAACATCTCAAACATCACAAAAAATCTTACGTCCCCCTGACTACTCCCTCAACTTACATTTTTTTTTTTTTTTTGT
>NNCF01127249.1:503319-516363 GCA_002313205.1 Laupala kohalensis | reverse complement strand
GCATGATTGTGTTGCCGTATGGCTCATATTAATTTAGTTTTATGTGTACTCAACTTTGGCACGGTTGTGTACATTAATTCTGTAGCCCCATCCTGGCCCGGGTATTGCTTTGGTTTTCCTTCGGGTAGAGGAGGATTTCTTATACAGGTTCTCTAAGCTTTGTCTAGGGGCGTGTTTATTGTAANAATAGCGACTGTCTCTTATACACATCTAGATGTGTATAAGAGACAGGTCTAGGGGCGTGTTTATTGTAACAATAAATCGTGAATTTAGTGTTATTTCAATTCTTATGATTTTTAAACACTATACTCAGAATTATCTATAGTTCGATAATAATTTGTACAGGTAATTTTTTTGCGTTTAATTACAAACACATTGACATTCTTTTAGTATTATAACTCGTAACTAACTTTTCATCTTATCTCGGAATTTTTGCTGAAATTTTTGAATCCGCCTGTGCCTTAGGGCCCTTGATTGGAATTGATGGGATGGTCCCTTGCTTGCTTCCGGAGAGTAGATTAGTGTATTGTCCTGCACGTGGTCATACGCAGTTTGTACTGTTTTTTTTACAATAAATTTATTATTATTATTAATAAATTAATAATGTCATATTAACTTAAATTAGTAATTGTTATTGGTATTAAGAATACGGGAATGTTAATTGTCAATTATTTATTTGATGCATTTTATTTTATTTTTGTTGTTGTATTTTTGTTTTTGTTTGTTTGGGGCTTTAGGGCTCGTCAACATCGAGGTCATTAGAGCCCATGAAAGTAGGGAAAAATGCAGTTTCGCACCATAGAGAAGAGCCGTAGTGACTCTTCCCCGTGTGTGGGACTCGCCGAATATTTCGACCATGCCCACTAAAAAACCCTCCTAAATTCAACAAATATCTCAATACAAAAATGAAAGAGAAGAAAACAGAATACCAATACATTATATCACAAAAAAGGAAAACAATTTTTAAATATTATATTTTCGAATTACAGAAAAGAACGATGAAAACAAAAAAAGACAGTAAACATGAAAAGGGAATGCAAATTTTAAACCCTCCCGAGAACTTGTGGGAGGAGCCCCGATCTACTCATAAAATTCAATAATTTATTAACATTAACCGTTCATTTCCGAGAATTGTTGGTAAATCTGCAGCCAGACCAATTTGTCTCCGTATATTTGAGTATCTTCTGCAATCAGTTAGTAGGTGACGCACTGTCAGAGAACAGCTACACTCCTCACAAACGAGTTCATCATCAAGTAGTAAGAGATACCTATGAGTGAAAGGACAATGTCCTATGCGCAGACGGGTCAGGAGGACCTCGTCGCGCCGGGCTGGCCTACAGGAACTGCTCCATGACTTAACAGAAGATTTGATAAGTTGGAGCTTATTCCTTTCAACAGTTAACCACTCATTGTTCCATTCACTCAGAATCCTCAACTTGATGGAATTTATGAGATCTCGTTTTGGAATCGTGGAGAAATCCACACGATTCTTGAGGCATGCCGACTTTGCGGAAACGTCTGCTTCCTCATTTCCTCTGATACCACGTGTCCGGGAATCCAGCAAAACATTATGTTCTTTCCATCATTTTGCAGTGAGAGAAGCACTTCCTGGATGTTCTGGATCAACTTATCAGCTAGATACATATTCTGGATTGCTTGAAGGGCACTAAGAGAATCAGAACAAATCAGGAAATGTGATCCGCGGGAGCACTTTGTTGATCGCAATGCTCGCAATACGGCATAGCACTCAGCAGTGTAAACATTGCACAAGTCGCCTAGACGGTAGCCACTGGTCTCACGGGGAAATACCACGGAGCAGCCGACACCATCAGCCTGCTTTGACCCGTCGGTAAACACAGGGATACGGACCCGGTGTTTGTAGAGGATTAGCTGAAAGTATACCCTCAACATCGGAGCTGGAGTGTTCTTTTTGTCATGATGCAGAAAATCGAAAATAATCTTCGGCTTGTGCAAAGCCCAAGGGGGAGACTTACTAAAACCTTGATGTAACACATTAGGTGTGCGTATATTTAAGGTTTCCAAAATTTGTTTGGAGCGATATCCAAAAGGTTTGGTTGCTCTCAGTCTGTTGTTGTAGAAACGGATGGAAGAAGAGGATGGATGAAAAACCGCGTTGTGCACCAGATTGTCGGGTAAAGTTTGCACGTGGCAAAAGTGTCGTGGCATGAGGATTTGCCGCCGGAGGCAAAGAGAAGGATCGCCACTCTCAGCATACAAACTCGGAATGGGACTAGTGCGGTATGCTCCCGTTACTAGTCGAATTTCTGCATGGTGGTCACNCCAACTTCTTTAAATAGCTTGCACGAGCAGAGCTATATACAACGCAGCCATAATCGAGCCGAGATCTTATGAATGCTCGATAAAATTGGTGCAGGGAATAGCGATCAGCGCCCCATTCCCTGCTACTGAGGCACTTCAATAAATTCAGAGACTTTCATGTTCTTGCTCTTAGGTCTGTTAGATGTTAAATCCAATTCAGTCTCTGATCAAAGATTAGACCTAAGAATTTCACAAAAGGATAGAACTTGAGAACGTTGTTCCCCAGGGCGAGGTGTGGTTCTGCCAGAAGGCTTGGTCTCCTATTGAAAAGAACAAAGCGTGTTCTCTCAGCAGAGAAACGAAAACCTGTCGTTTTCGACCAGTGGTATAATCTATTGAGTACGAGTTGGATTTGTCGCTCCGCACCTGTGACACTCTGTGATGAACAAAAGATAGCAAAGTCATCGACAAAAAGAGAGTGTAAAACAGGATTCTTTACAGCAGACGTTATGCTGTTTATGGCCACTGCAAAAAGGGTCACACTCAAGACTGAGCCCTGAGGAACACCGTTCTCTTGGAGAAGGAGATCCGAGGTGTCTCTTCCAATTCTATAGCGGAAGGAACGTTGATCCAAAAGGGACATGAGCATCAGAGGAAGACGTCCTCTAAATCCCCAGGCATAGAGTTGTTGTAAAATGCCATGACGCCAAGTAGTATCGTAAGCCTTCTCGATGTCAAAGAATATTCCGATGAGATGTTGTCTTCGGACGAAAGCATCTTGAATTGCTGATTCCAGGAGAAGTAAGTTGTCCAGGGTGGAATGGAACTTCCTGAAACCACACTGAGATCGACTCAGCAAGTCATGCCGTTCAAGATACCAGACGAGACGTCGGTTGATAATACTCTCCAGAGTTTTACCAACACAACTCGTCAAGGCAATGCTTCGATAACTACTAATGTTCGTTTTGTCCTTACCTGGTTTTAGTCAAGGGATAAGTGTTGCTTCCTTCCAGGAATTAGGGAATACTTACTCGGACCAAGAAAGATTAAAGATATCCAGAAGGTATTCTTTCGATTCGAGACTGAGTTGTCTCAGCATTTCATAATGAATTAAATCAGGGCCAGGAGCAGTGTTGTTGACTGTCGCTAGAGCTGACTCAAGTTCCCACATAGAGAAGGGAGAGTTGTAGGGTTCCCAGTTGGTAAATCGAAAGTCAAAAGATGTGCTCTCTGCTACATCCGTTTTTCTCGCGAAATCAGGATCGCAGTTTGCTGTAGATGTTAGGTCAGCAAAATATTCAGCCATTGCTGTTGCCATTTCTCTGTTGTTGGTAAGAACCCGACCCTGATAATTGAGTCCAGATATTGGGACTCGAGAATACCTTCCAGATGTTTCGGATGGACTCCCATACTTTAGTGGACGATGTTGTTCTCTTAATGGTGCTTAGAAACGCTTTCCAGGAGGTGGATCTGGATTCTTTGATAGTTCTGCGCGCATTTGCTCTAGCAATCCGATATGCGGCGAGGTTTTCCGGAGATGGACTACCCTTAAATCTCCGCAATGCTCTTCGCCTTGCCCGAATGGCAGACCGACATGCGTTGTTCCACCAGGGGACATGAGGTCTTCGCGAATATATAGATGTTTTCGGAATGGATTCATCAGCGGCGTGATGAATCACCTGGGTCAGATGGTCGACCCTCTCTTGGACATTACCCGTTTCTCTGAAGACAGACAGATAACGGTACTCTGTACAATTAGCCTTACTGAGAATCCATTTCTGTGGCTTGCATTCGGAAATAGTCGCACGTTCCTGCAACGACAACCAGATAGGATGATGGTCGCTACCATGCAGATCATCTTCTACCTTCCATTGAAAGATTTCAGCAACTTCAGGGGAGCAAATTGATAGGTCTATAGCAGTCCATGACCCAGTGGCAAATGCAAAGTGGGTCATTTCCCCGGTGTTCATTACGCATAAATCTTCTCCATCAAAGAGACAATTCAGCAGTCTGCCCATGGGGCAATCGCTCGACGAGCCCCACAGTACACTGTGGTCGTTGAAATCTCCAAGCAGGAGGAATGGTCGAGGGAGCTGATGAATTAAATCTCTGAGGGAGGTCTCCGAGAAATCTCGAATCGGAGGAAGATATATAGAACACACGGTCATAGATGGTACACTGTGAATTTTGACTGCTATGGCCTAAATGTGGGTTTGTAGGGGAACAGGTGAGCAGAGGATTGTGTTTCTAACAAACACGGCAACTCCTCCTCTTGCTCGATCTCCCGTGGTGTCGTCATATCTTAAGCTGCTGTATCCTCGCAAAGAGGGTGAGTGTTCTGGTGAAAGGTGTGTCTCTTGTAGTCAAATACAGATCGGATTACGACGCGCTAAGAGTTGTAACTCTTCACGTTGAGTTCTATAACCATTAAGGTTCCACTGAAGTATGGAAGCCATTACTTTTTGGAACCTCCGGGGTCAGACTCTTAAATGTGCATTTCCGCGTCACCGTCGGACAATGCACATTCCGACTCGGAGGTAGGAAGAACAGAGACATTCTTCAATCGTCTTCCGAACTTCTTGGATGTTTGCTTCTATTTTATGAAGTCAACAAGATTCAGGAATTTAGCCTTCGAACCTTGCTTGGTTTTTGATTGTTTAATATTTGAAGAAATATGTGGTACACTGTTGGTCTTCGTCTGTGTATTAGATGTTTGGGTTGTGGAGAGAGTCTTGGGCTTGACAGGAGTTTCTTTGATATTTCTCTTGCCGCATTTGCACTGGTATGTGCACGACGTTGTCGTAGACACGTCAGTGAAATCGGCCTGGATTGACACGCTCTTTTTGATTTCAGGAGTCTTGGCTGCGGTGGAGTAACAGGTAGAAAATACAGGGTATAAAGCCCTGTATTTCTTCCGAGCTTCACCGTACGGGATCTTCTCCGTAGTCTTGATCTCTTGTATCTTTTTCTCTTCGAGAAAGGCGACACACTCCCTGCTCCACACCGGGTGGCTGCCTGTGCAATTAATACACTTAGCAGGCCCCGGGCATGAGACGCCGGGTTCGTGTGCTTCCTTCCCGCATTTACCGCATGTTTCACGGCCCTTACAAGATGTCGTTGTATGTCCAAACATCTGGCACTAAAAAGCAGCGCAGAGAATTTGAAACAAAGGGTCGCACCGGCAGGTTAAGCCATCCAGCTTTAATATCCTTTGGTAGTTGGGGACAGTCAAAAGTCAAGACGAAGGCACTAGTCTTCTGTAGAACACTATTAACTTTCCTCATGATCTGACTGACCTTACCCAAGTGGTCAGCCTCCCATTCTGCAACTAGGTCTTCAGTTGACATATCCATAATATCTCTGCAACTTACGACCCCCTTGATGCGATTAAGCGCAGCATGGAGCTCGCACGTCACAGGGAACTCTCCCAACTTTTCACACTTTAACAGCGTTAGGGCCTGTTTGTTGGAGTTGGTTTCCTACCACATGGTACCATTTCGTAACCTTTTGATGTTCTTCAGTGTACCACATATTGCTTGAAATCCTTTGTAAATATAAAAGGGCGAAACTTTTTCCAAGGTTCCTTCCTTACTTTTCATTATAATAAAAACATTCTTGTACGGAATGCTCTGTAACTTTTCTTTATCTTGTGAAGCGGGAGGGCTGGCAATTCTCGGCCGCTTCGAAGATCCTGAGGCTCGCTCACTCCGCAAGGCAGGGGAATCGATGTATCTGTCATTGTGTCCCACGATTGCGGAGGAAATAAATGTCCGGTGACGTGGAGCCCCCGCATCACGTCACTAAGCAGTTTGTACTGTTTTTGACAAAAAATTGTACTGTACTAATCATACGCAGTTTGTAGGTTTTTGACAATAAATTTATTTATTTATAAATTTATTTAAGCCTTGCTTAACTGAGGTGCGGCAGTTGCCCCAGAGGTTGATACGCTAGAGAGTGTTTGTCCTCAACACCCATTCACCTAATCGGCGCGTAACACACCTTGAGGTTGAGGGTTTTTTATAGAGGTTCAATTCTTCCTCGCGACCCGGCAATTGAAGGCAAGATCTCCGCCATTCAAAACATGCAACTATCCACCATCACGCCAATGGTGGTCGCTGAAGCATGTCCAAAGTTTATGATGTCCGAGGACTGGTGGCGCAATATCAGTCCCCAGCTCGGGGCCGTGAGTTCGCCAAGCCCATACTCACTCGAAACTGAGCTCCCTGCGGGGGAAAGAAGAAGAAGAAAGAGAAGATGGGGAAAATGAAAGACACCCCAGCTCCAATAGCGTCGGGATCGAATAGAACAAGAGGTGACCAAGGAAGTTCAGGAAAGAGAAAGAAAGGAGCCCGGCACAAGCAAGTGCAAGCAATCCCAGATTCAGCTCGGGGCCCCGTGTTCGCCAAACACGTACTTACTAGATGTAAGCCCCCTGGGGGCTAAGTTGTTGTAAAACCACAATTTTTAAACAAAAATGCTCCCCGGGTAGCCCCCCCCCCCGTTGGATTACGGTCTAGATCCGCCACTATATTGACGTGATGAACTCCATCTGGTTATGCAGAAAAAGGAACAATATTTTCTGATACATTATCTTATTAATGTGTATTATTATTATTATTAATATTATTATTATAATTACAAACTACAATCTACAGAACATATTGTGGCAAGGAGAGGAATGGCAAAAACGCACTAATTCCAGAAAAAATCATGAATAAAATATAAAAAGAAAAGGATTTCAACAAGTTTATAAAGGGGTGTTCTTGCTCATGGCCAATTATGAATCTTCACATATTGTGTCACCCAGTACAGAACACCTATGTACAAAACAATTTGGAGTCAACACTGTCAAAGGATATGCTCGCAAAGATGGAGTAGATGTAACGCGACAATTCCTACACTTGCAAAAAATGTTTTATAGGGAGGGATGCTTTTAGATATTCCGGTAGAAAGTGTGAAATTTCGTGCACTGGTAATAAGAACTTTTTTCGTGGCGCTTTACGGCTCATGTCGACATCAAATGTCATTGGAGCCCGAAAAACTTGTACAGGTAGGGAAAATGCAGTTACGCACTAGGGAGAGCCAACATGACTCTCCCTGCGTGTGGGACTCGTCGAATGATTCAACCCTACCCACTAAAAAACCTCTTGATCTACAATACACCAAAACATATCTCGCAACATATATCAAAACAAAAATGGAGGGGGGGGCAAAAATGAGCGGGGCACATAACATGAGGGGGGCAAAGAATAAGGGGGGGAAAAATGAGGGGTAGGAAAAAAATAAGAATGAGGAAAATGAAAGATACCCTAGCCTTGATAGGGTCGGGATCGAAAGGAACAAGAGGTGACCAAGGAAGGTCAGAAAAGAGAAAGGAAGCATCCTCGCACAAGTAAGTGAAAGTAAAGCCAGACTCAGCTCGGGGCCCCGTGCTCCCCAAACACGTACTTACCAGATGTTAGTCCCCTGGGGCGAGGTAGGAAAATGTAAGATACCCTAGCCCCAATGGCGTTGGTATCGAAAAGAACAAGATGTGACCAAGGGAGGTCAGGAAAGAGAAAGGAAGGAGACTAGCACAAGTAAGTAGAAGTAATGCCAGACTCAGCTCGGGGCCCCGTGCTCGCCAAACACGTACTTACTAGATGTAAGTCCCCGGGGGGGGGGGGTAATAAGAATTTTTTTCATTTATTATAATCTAGAGGTAACACAATTTGAGAATTAACAAACAAAAGGTGACTCTCTACACTCATGCGATATGCATATAGCGGTGGGTCCTGGACAAAATTTACAAAACACAAGGACAAAACAGAAAAATTAGACAGAGCAAATATACTAAGAGCGTACCTCCACCTAACTTANAACAAAACTAACTACAAAAATTACTAATCCTAACTACGTTTATCACCATTTAGCCTCCCCGTCTCCGGCAGAAGCTGTCGGAGACGGAGGGGTTACCGTCCCCGCCACGACGAGGCAGGTGACTACTATTTTGCAAAACCATCACCAAATTACCACACTTATATCTAAACATTTTTGAACAATAATAATAATAAGAAAAAAATGAAAAATGGAAAATGTAACAAAAACTAGTAAGCTACAAACTACACAAGACCAATATACAAATTATCTAATTATTAAATGAGAACACAAATCAAAAATAATCAAAGAACAACAATGATAATACTACATATTTACAATTCTAATGAGTCATTTATTAAACCTTTACATTAGTCAAAGATGTTATTTGGACTAAGGATGTCAAAGATGTTTTTGAGCTTGAGTGAGACGCCGGTCACCGGTGACGGTCCTTTGGGCAAAGTTGAAGTACAATCCTACCCTCGAACCACAACCATTCCGATCGTATTCCCAATCACGCTACGCACCGTCCCCAGCACTCCTTTATTGTGTTCGATTATGCTTTGAAGATTCATTTGTACTCCCCTCCTCCGGAAAGCTTCAGCCACGAAGCGATGAAACTCGGCGGGTTCTGCTGGAACTCCCGATGCCATCAGCTGCATCTGGAGGACTTCTGAGGATTCCGAAACGCGATCCTGTTTCCTCTTTATGCCCGAGACTGCACAAGAAATTGCAGCCTCGAGCATGGGGGTTTCCTCCAGCCTCGCAAGAATGTGATTCGTACGAATGCCAGAGTACACCCCCTCCGGAGAAATATCGAAAGTTGTTAAGTCGTTTTCACAGGATCCCTGCGTCCAGTCCTCCAGATTCTCTTCTACAATTCCTGATGGTGGCGAGAAGCACAAACCGAAACACCAGCAGAGGCAACTTGTTATGCCCCCGCACAGAGCACTAGAAACTCTACAGAGCAGTGAGGAATGGTGCTACCCCTGGTCGCTCGGAGATGTCAGTAAATCATCAGCCACAACTTGTTTCCAGGTCCAGTGCATGGACACAGGTCGATGACCCACTATCGACAATCTCGAGCGGTGAGTCGTCGCTCTCCAGACTGGAGAGCTCCTCCTCACTTTTACCAGAGGAACTGGTATCCTGGTCGAACAAAAATGGACATGTGCACGGTAGGATGATCGTTATCTCTCGTGAAAAACGCACGTGTTTTGCCCTTGGTTCTACCTCAGCTTCGTTTTTTTGTGGGGCTTTAGGGCTCGTCATCGTCGAGGTCATTAGAGCTCTCAAAACTTATACAGGCAGGGAAAATGCAGTTACGCACTAGGGAGAGCCAACATGACTCTCCCCGTGTGTGGGACTCGCCAAAGGACTCAGCCATACCCACTAAAAACGCTCCTGAATTACAACTCAAAACTCAAATCCCAACATATCTCAAGACTTTACTAAAAACATAAAAAGGAAGAGGAAAGAGGAAAATGAAAGATACCCTAGCCCTAATGGCGTCGGGATCGAAAAGAACAAGAGGTGACCAAGGGAGGTCATTTAAGAGAAAGGAAGGAGCATGGCACAAGTAAGTGGAAGTAATGCCAGACTCAGCTCGGGGCCCCGTGCTCGCCAAACATGTACTTATGTCCCCTGGGGGGCCTCAGCTTCGGAGTCAGTCTGGGCTCCCCCGGAACTGAACTCTTCGGCCTCGGAGCGGACAGTCCTACTCACTTGGTTGAGTACTAGGACTCTTCCCGTTTCGTAGTCAATGTCCTTGGAACATAGCAAGCGTACGTCCCTCACCGCAGAGACTGGTATCATCCTACTTCCTGTAACCGCCAGCGTGACATCTCGACCAAGGAAGGTGAGAATAAACTCCTCACAAACCCCGACCAACTTCCATCTAGAACTCTTGCGGTAACATTCATCATATTTGCTTTGGTCCTTACCGATCCCTGAGACCCGCCGGAAGAGCCAGTTATTCAGAATTATTATATGCCCTTTTATAGTACCGGTCGCCCGGAAAATCCCCCTCCAGTCCAAACTTAGATTAGTCGGCTGTCTCTGATGACACTGCTGGCAAATATTTCAAGTAATTCCAGGACTGCGCTGTTTCCCAGAGCCGAAGCTAATACTCTCGGCTCCAAGACAACACCGTAACTCTCCTCCAACTCCTCCCTCGCCCGTGCGCGTTGTTCACAAATATATATAGCGTGCTCTGCTGTATCCAGCCCACCACACTCGCAGAACGGAGAAACGGCTAATTCTAGATCGTACAATTTCTTTTTAAATGCACCGCGCCCAGAGAGCAGGTGCACCAGGTTTCTTGATAGCGAGAACTTATTTTTCATAGTGAAAAAAATTTCTGGGAAAATTTCTCTGCATTGGGCTTCGCCTTCCTCCACCCGCCAGCGAGTTTGCCAGATACCGAGAACCCTCTTGGTTATATAGACAGCAGCGTGACCCGGACTGTACGAGACACCGTGCAACGAGTACGACAAACCCCTTCTAGCATTGTATCCAGCCCCCACCTTCATCACCTCCAAATCAAGGGGCAACATTCCTGTCAAGACCTGGAGTCTGACAGTAGGAGCAGTTCTATAAGTCTCAGATACAGCTATTAGGGGAGGTCTTTGAGCACTGCGAAGCGCTCTGCCGCACATCGTCAGACGCGCCCGATACGCCCACACCGAAGCACAGTACAATACAATTGGCAGGAAAGCACCCCTGTAGATGTTTTCAAGAATCCTGCGACATATTAGAGGTTTCCTCGGCGGTAACCTCATAAGTTTGTAGAAAATGCTTTTGACCTTGGCCGTCACAGTCTCGTCACGCTCGAGAAAGTTTAGCTTTTGGTCCAAGGTGACCCCAAGATATCTCTGAGATTTCACTACACATATCGACCTCTCGTTTAGCCTGATCAAAGGAGGACGGCCAGCATGTGACCCCCTCATAACCATGAGCGATGTTTTGCTCTCAGAAACAGCAAGCTTGTTTCTGCGGCACCATGTGGAGATAATAGTAAGCGAATATTCGCCCTGCTCCTCAACCTCACTACGGCTATGTCCTTCTAGCACTAATGACTGATCGTCGGCATAAGCAACATGCTTGACACTCTGTGATGACAGTTCCCGAAGGAGTGGATCCATCACAAGGTTTCACATTGCAGGACAAGAATTGGATCCTTGAGGGCACCCTTAAGATAGTAACTTGAAATAAACAGAACTCCTCCATGAGACACACAGTCCTTACGATCACAGAGATAACTTGCATGTAGACCATATAAGTTAGGTGGGCAACCATCTTCCCTTAGTCTGGACAGCATGATTAGCCACCATGCATTATCAAAAGCCCCCAAACTATTAACGAAGATCACGACCACATGCTTTAGCTGGCTCTCAGATGTTAGACATTACAGCATTTGCACCGCGTTCTCAGTGGAGCGTCCAGCCCGGAAACCAAACTGCGTATCGGACAGACCCCAACCCTCGTCAACAAATCTTTTCAGCTTCTCAACCATCAACCACTCAAGCAGCTTACCCACCACCAGAAGAAGGCAGATCGGCATATATGCCTTTGGATCGTCTTCAGGCTTGCTATTATTCTTAGTTAGCAAGGTTACGATCGCCCTCTTCCAGATTTGTGGGAAGCAGCCATCCTCGAGGCATCGATTGAAAAGCCTAGTAAGAGGACCGACAAGCAAGGTAGAAGCTGCTTTGATCATGAATGGCGAGATCCTATAAATATGAGGGGCTTTCTTACAATTAAGATGGCCAATGGCATCTCGGACCTCGTCCATGGAAAAGCTGACTTGGCCAACACTTACGTATTGCTCCAACAAGCCTTCTCTGATCGCTAGATGGTATGCGCTCTCAGAATTGAGGTCGTCGTTCGGAAGTAATGTGTCGAGCAAAAGAGACGCAGTTCGCTGGTACCCCACAGTATATGACGACGATTGATCATAGCCACCCAAAAGCAAAGATATCATAGCGAATGGTATTCGCATTATTTCAGATGCGACTTTGTAAGGTGTGCCCGAAGAATTGAGCCTCGATATACTCTCCACATATTCTTCCCACGACTTCCTCTTTGCCTTTTTCACGTCGGAATTATACTTCCTTCGGGTCTCTCGGAAGGATTCCTCGAGGTCCTCCGTTGGCAAACCCCTTCGCTTGGCATTTTGTAAGGTTCGTCTTGCTCTACGAAGACGGATTCTGCCCTTCGTCAGCCAGTCAATTTACAAACTCACCGCTTTCCTCCTCGGTGAACCAAAGGGAATTGCTTCCCTGGCCATCTGGAGGATGACATCATTCAAGCCAAGAGCTACTGATTCGCAGGAAGCTTGCTCCTCTAACCCTCTCAAGCCCCTACTCAAGAAGATGGTGAACTTTTGCCAGTCAGCCCTCCCTAGCTTAAAGCGATGCAGCCGTTCGTCCTCCAGGGTTGCACCTGTGCGGAGATCATCCTGACCGAACAAACGACACTTCCATCTTAGGTTCCGATGGTCTGATCCAGTGTGGTAATCATCGATTTTCCAATCAATGATGCTGTCGAACCCTCTCACAGATGTGGCTAACGACACGTCAATGTTAGACACGCCCATAGCGTTACAGAACGTAGTCAAACCGTGCGTCGCCTCATTTGCCACCTACAAGTTGTGCCGGACAATTAAACCCTCCACCTCCTCCCCTCTAGAGTCCTCTATTCCACTATGCCATAGATGGGATTTGGCATTTGCATCAATTCCTATGTGAATGATGTTCCCGTGGAACACTCGGAGAACCGAGTCCAGATGTTCAATAAGAGGCTCTATCGGAAAAGGATACGGTGGAAAGTATGCCGACACGAAATAAACTGATTGTCCACTCCACGCCACCTGGCACGCAGCCACGTAGCGTGTCGTGAACTGGACAA
>NNCF01127249.1:422013-493430 GCA_002313205.1 Laupala kohalensis | reverse complement strand
GGGAATTATATAGAACGATTCCCGAATGATATGGTCCCTTTTGGCAAAGAGTGGTTGACACTCTAGGGCGATGAATATTATTACTATTGCGAGTATTGTGTTCGTGAACGAGACTGTTTCGTATAAAGCAAGGGTGGCACTTCAGTAATTCGGTCTTAACAATACTTAAGTCGGTATTTAAGGTGTACTTTCATATAAGTATGGGTACTATTTAAAATAATCATATATATTCATCAAAATATGTTAATGATAGGATAACGCAAAATATTGTGCTATAATGCTAGGTAAAATACCAAGCATCACTTTTGATGTCACATGAGATAATTACGAATAAAAACTCCATGCCTTGAAGTACAACGAAACTAAAATTTACTATGGCTGTTTTTTGTTTGAATATTTATTGGGCATTAAAAAGCATTCACGAAAGTATTTTGATACAGTTTCTGATACCTTTTTATCCAAATTTAATTAAATAAACCCGAAGGCAATCACTCCTTAAAAAATAATAATAATTCAAAACTTATGTGTTAGAACACTTCCACAGGTTTCTAAAACGCTCAGAGAACTTTATTACCCCAGATTTTCAAGTAGTTGTAGCAGGGGAGGAGCAATTCCCCTAACAACGTCCCAAGTTCGTGACCAATGTGACACTGTATCTAAATGACAACAAACCCCATAAGAGGATTGTAAAGCTTCCATGTACGTTGTCAATTCGCCCAAAGTAATCTGTTTTATTTCGATTTCTTGATAGCATATTTTCTGTCTGCATTCCTACGCTGCACGTGATATTTCGCTCTGGGATTGTCTTCGGCCGACAGTTAAATTTATCTTCAACTTCCATAACAAAGGTACGAGTTATCTCAGGGGTGAACAAATATCCACTAGATTCGACGAAATTTGGAAGGAAAATAAAACAGTATGATTGCGTGGAGTAGTGTATGATGTCTGTAAATCCCAAATTTACTAGAAGTTTAGGAAACGAAATCTTTCAATAAATGAACTGCATTGTTTAAGAGACCACATTGGTTTATTTTCAAACTGAAATCGAGGAGTCACTTGATCCGTGGTCGAGGAGGATTTTCGCAACCGCTTATTTGATAAATATTCGCTCACCGTTTACTCAGTCACTCAAAAATAATTACGGAACAACATTAGTAAGGTACTTCTTACGTTGCGTTACAGTGCTGGAATTTTGGAACTCTATAGTTCAGTAACGAGCATCACTAACGAGGCTGGTCACATCCTTTAGTGTACTGTGAGGTTATGGTGATTTCATTAATGTTGAGAATTCCGTTTGGTTTCCACGAGTTGGAATCATAGCGAGACCCTGTTAACGAAAATCGTGGCATTAGAAAATAAACAAATATACCAATTTACAGAATTTTAGCTTATCAGATCTTTCGTTTTCTCCTCCTTTACCTTTCTTTGACTTAACCTCGAGACTCTAGAGCGAATTTGTTCTTTCGAGGTTCTTTGACCGGTGCACTCAAGCATAACAAGATATCGAGTGAGTATGTGTTACCCGCCAAAGATCGACCTTCATGTTGTATTCCGCACTATGAATAAGATTAGCACTATCGTAGTTTTGCTCGTGTGAATTTTGTGAATAAAACGTTTTCAGAACTTGCAAGTTCACTTCAATTCTATTTCCTTTTATTGACCAAATGGATGTGTAAAGTGCGGGGAAAACCTAGCAGCTACTGTTAATATATTTTAAATGAGAAGAATACACCATTTTCAAGTCTTAAATACTTGACACGTAATAATAATAATAATGTGGGACTGCTTCTGAAACAATTCAACATTTAACCGGAGCTTGTAATATGTTTGCACAAACTTATTATTTACATCGCCATAACCAGGTGGCTAACATAATTCACCAAGCATTAGCTTTAAAGTATTGTATTATAGAAAATAGCACACCTTATTATGCTGATGTTTTAGAATAAAAAAACTTCAAATTATATTATGACAGGTCAATAATCACGAACCGTACAATTCATAACAACAGACCAGACATAGTGCTAAAAGATGAAGTAACAAAGACAACCTATTTGATAGGCATAGCTGTGCCAAACACTCACAACCTTCAGAAAACAATTCAGGAAAAATATCGGAAATACTGTGACCTTAAGGCAGAAATACAAAGGATATGGAACATGGAGAGAGTTTACATAGTACCGGTAGTAATGTCCTCTACAGGAGTCATCCCTATCTCCCTTCACAATAGTATTAGCATGTTAAAATTGCGTAAGACCATTTATGTACATCTTCAGAAAGCTGTTTTGCTCAACACATCAAGAATAGTCAGAAAAGTTTTGGATCATCCAGAGTGAGTGTGCTTGGTGTAGCCCGTACGTCACTACGACCAGCAGAAAAAGCTGAGATGCTAAACGGAATAAAATAATAATAAATAATCTGAAAATATTTTTTTGACGAAGTTTTAATGAAATTTATTGACAAAGACATCAAATGATGAAACACGATTTAATTTTTACCAGAAGCATAATAAGTAAACTACTTTATTGAGTTATGTACTTCCACTGGGAATTTTTTAAACATTTTCTAAAAGGTATTCTTTATTTTCATCACCAACTATTTTCAATTCATATAATTTGGCATATCTCACTGCGTACCTGAAACTTTTTGACTAGGATCATGTACGTTGAAATTGTTAATTATATGAAAATAGCTGCGTTCTAAATGAAACTTTGCATCATAACATGTTATCGAGTTAATGACTCATACAACACTTTTTCTTTTATTGAGCCCATGAGAGTAGTTTACGACCAAAGAAAAAAATAACTAGTGTTTGTAAATGTGGCATGGAGAGACAGATACTCTTTTAAAAAATATTCAAGGTTAATGTGCAACATTCGCATAAAACACATAGATAGCCTTGGTTACGTCACCGATGTCAGACATTTTGCAGAGCCTCGTGTTTTGCTGCCGCGACTGATAAATCAAGGACCTTTCGCTGTCGGAGAATGGGGTGACCGACCACCCAATTGCTTTCGGAGATGGAAGCTGTTTTTAGAAGACGTTTTAATCTGAACGAATAAGATCTTTTCCTTCAAATGTGTGCGGAACGATTGTACCTGTTACCATGTTTTAATTAACAGTATATAATTCCGTATCTTTTACTGTATCTCCTTAGAAATACTTTCAAGGTAAAAATTCAAAATGGGCGCTTAATCTTTTCAACATACATACAATACAGTACATTATCAAGAACAACAAAAAATGAAAACTATTTATTGAACCTCCACCTGGACACCATGACAGCAAATTGCGACAAAAATACCCGAGTGCATTAATACCTTATCACAATTCCCATTCTCTCAATTTTTCTTTCACACGTGAATCTTTATCATTCACGAAACAAAATAACTCCGACCCTCTTCTCAATGTAAAATAAACCCTAAACTACCATCTGGACACTTAAGCTACACACGCATATATTTCATAGCTATTATTTGACTTGCTCAGCTACCAATCTTCCTACCAATTTTGCAAATCAAACTGTCACCGCAAGAGATTGAATCTTTCCATACTATTTTGCAATGTAGAGTCGCTGAAGTTAAGTCCGTAAAGTAACATTATAAATAATGCTGAAATATTTTTTTAACAAATTATCGTGGCTAAAAAGAAAATCGGAATCCAATTTTATTTGTTTTTGGAATATTTTTGACAAATTATTCATATAAAAGTAACGTAGTTAAATTATTCATTATATTATTATCAATTGACTTACAAAGAACTCAATAAAAATTAATATAATATTTTATAATAATAGATTTTTTAGGTTTTTCTAAGAGTGTTTAATGCTTAAAACACCTCGAGAGTTCATTTAGAAAATATCGTATTGATATAATTTTACCGTTGTGATAGAGGGAAAAGTAGACAGGAGCGTTGAGATAGTATGCGAATGGTGAGAAAGGACGAGAAAAAAGATGAAAGGGAATTCATGGAAAACAGACATTTGGAGAAGAAGCACAGCTCAAGTTGTTTCGTTGTAACGTTGACATAGACGTAAAACATGGAAAAGAAAGACAGGAGTAGGAAGGAGTGAAAGTGATGGACACGTCTGGAGATTCGCACGGGTTACGTATCTCCTGAAACAGACTGCTTTATAACGGGGCTTGTGTCTTCCGACTAGCGTTTCCTTCATGCAGTGGGCCATTTCACTCTGAAGGGCCAGCACCTCTTAAAGAAAAGGACTTCACAGAATCCTAGATGTCACGATGTATCTCTTTTTTTCTTTTCACTTTTTTCTCATACTCCTTCATATTCAGGCATTCCTTCATCGGTTATGTTGAAGACTCTCTGTAAGTTAGAGTATGATGCTAAGAAAGAAAAACAATCTTATGTTCTGGAAAATGAATAATCGAATAAAATGTATCACGAAAAAAATTATTAATGGGAATACATTTAATTATTCTACTATTTTAATATTCAATATATTAAAAATATTCTACCGTTAATGGTTGATTACAATTTTTTTTATTTGTCACACAACGATTCGCAGATAGTAGATTTCGTCACAAACCTAGACGATTCTCGACGAATGTGTAATTTAAGTAAAAGAATGTTAATCTAAATAAAGGTCGTATATTTTGAACATATGACTTCTACAATATTAAATTGCATTTCTCTGATTGGGAATATATGCATTATTTTCCTTATTGAGTTTTTTTCAGGCTGACACAATCAGATTACCAGGGAATACCAAGAGATTTTTTTTCTCTACTGTTCTAACGTATATATGAATAAATGATTTTATGTGGTTATGTAGAGTTTTTCATGTTAAATAAGATCACTTTTGTGATTTGGAGATAGGTGTGTATATTAACTTTTTAATTTTTGGAATGGTTATCTTGGCAATGCAAAATTACGTGACTCCTAAATTATTTAAATTTACGCAGGATATTTACCAACAGAGCTCTGAAAACCAAAAAAAAATATTCTGCCTATGCTGTCAATGTATTCGGTCAACGAATTTTCAGGGTTAGACTTTGAATTATAGGAGGCTCTGTAGAATGTTTGGGCTTGTTTTACAAGGTTCTTGGTTACATGTTTAAAGTTCCTAGGTGACCAGGATATATATTTACTTACGCTCTAAGCAAGCTGTGTCGTCGAGTGTGCATTGTGAAGAAAATATGTTCATGTCTTGGTATAGTGACTAATTAGATGATTTGGGACGCTGCATTTTAAATATTTGCATTGCTGCATTTCGTTTCTATGAATTTGCTTTAATATGAGTTTCCTAATTATTTTCAAATATTGCTAGTTTGTGGGGGAAAATATAAATTTGTGGATAAATCTTCATCTAAGTGTTGCCAAATGAATGCCGTCTACTTAATAATGAAACCCTGATTAATTTCTTATTTCACGCGAGAGTTTTATAAGACCTGTGTCTACAGAGATCATTTAATCCTCGTTTATATTAGGAGAATATTATGAGTAGGTAGTACGACGAAACACTTATATCAGCTCGTTCTACCAAGTCATATAGACCTTTACACACAATGCTATATTACTAATCTTCGCCAATGTTAAATTGATTACCGAGTTTCTTGTGATTGGTTTTTTTATACGGTCGACATCCAGGTTATTCAAAGAGCCAATTTTTCAACTTTGCGGGAGTTGGAGGATTTGAAACGAATTAATAATTAAGAAATGCGACAAAATGACCGCAAAACGTTCTATCGTAATTTATGACTGTTCAATGAGAAAATTACTAAAACGGAACTTTTGAGCGCGCGGACCGCTTCCCAACGTTCCAGAGACATGTAACGTTGATTGCAATGAAATATAATATTAAGGTGAAATGTGAATTGTATTTTTTTGTATACGCTTTGCGAAATAATCGAGCGTTTGATATAAATGACTGACAGTGATATTATTGTTGGTCCACTTGCCAAATTCATTCAAAACTTCTCAACTTCACCCAAAATATTAATTGATGAAATTTCCACGTTTTGTCATAGTAAACAATTTATTTGTTTCATAACATGTTTTTGACGGCATGGCCGTCATTATCAGTGAATCTGAATGTTGGAAATTTCTGGCAGGAAAATGCAATCGAAAACGTTATGAAACAAATAAATTGGTTACCATGGAAAAACGTGGAAATTTCATTAATGCATTTACAAGTGGTAACTACAACTCTTCTCCTTTATAAAAGAAAAAAATTGTCTGATGTTCGGAAAAAAATGTTAATTTTATTTTACCGAAACAGTTTTGTTTGAGATAAAAATTTCAAATAAATTCGAAATGTTTGTGATCGTAAGGCCACAGATTGAGGTGTCTATTCCTCAAGTTACTACTTTTTATTAAGTACGTATGGCAGTAATTGTTTGGTAATTAAGATTAAAGTGATGATTTTAAAAGTTCTTTACACTATTCGGATATTGACAGGTATTAATTCAGGATCACATGAATCGTTCATGAGGTAAAAAATTTATTGAATAAAAAGTCTATAACCACGTTTATAAGAGGTTAAAGACAGTAGAACCAAATGGAGGACAAAAGTAAATTTAAAGTAATATATTTCCAAACGATGATTTTAAGTGTCTATTCTTCAACGTATTATTTAAATGGCAAATAATCTTTAAGGTATAAATAATTCCATTCATATACGTAGTATTTTACATTAAAATTGATTTTATATATTCTATTATTCTGCAGTTAAATTGTTGGTATTAAAAGAAATCATTTATAATATGTTCTACTCCAGACATTAAAGATAAATTATTTATGATATAATTTACAATGTGATTATTTGATTATTGCAAACATGAAGTATTCCGTTTTGTTATCTTTCACATCTTCCTATTGAAATCTACGCAAAAGAGTGATTAAACTATCTCCGTAAAAACAATCTCATTTTGAAATTCCAGATATTTTATTATATTAAAATATTGTTGCAACCCGAATACGCGAGAAAGATTAAAAAAGATAAGATTAAATAAGATAAAATGCTAGGCAATCATCCTTTACAGGTGCGTGTAACCAGCCAGTAGAACTCTTAAGATATCATGCCTCGGTCAAGAGTAGTATTTCTCACTTCATCTTTCTTCTATGACACGAATCTAATATGATTCAGGAGACAGAAATAAAAATTTGAAACCAAATTCGTTCACATCTCGTGTCCTCATTTCGTGTCCTGATATAGTTATCACGTGATATAGTGTTCACGTATGCTTCGTAAGAAAACGATCGTTCGAGCATTAGTTGCGTGTACACGCGATCGACAGAGGAAGTATGATTAATTTCTTGCTTTCCAAGAATCGGACACGACAGTGACATGTTGGCACGTGGCAGTTGGAAGATAAACGTCTCCCGCCAGACTCCTTGACGAATATCCCGTCAAAGAGTGAATGAAAGTACAATGGAGACCAAAAAAACAAAAACAATGATGTATGCACTGATGAAAAATTATTGTTCGTCACGTAAAAAAGGTGTTTTCTTCACACTTCTAACTCATGAAATTCTCATGCTTAGCTGCCATAACAACATNCAAAAAAACAAAAACAATGATGTATGCACTGATGAAAAATTATTGTTCGTCACGTAAAAAAGGTGTTTTCTTCACACTTCTAACACATGAAATTCTCATGCTTAGCTGCCATAAAAACATTGAACAATAATATTTATACCGCTGTAGGTTTTATGAGTTGCAGATAAAAGTAAAAGATTGCCACATAATGTACTATTCTATTCTGTCAGGAGAAAGTTTAAGAAGGATTTAAACATTTTCCATTAGTTCACGCAATAAACTTTTCTCCCTTTTATTTCAATTTCTGTTCAGGTATTATAGTAAAGATAGTCGGATTTCACAATTTGCTCAAAAACTGGATGTTTCGTTAACCGTCAGCGAATAATTATACTGATGCTGAATGGCTTTTTCAGTTTGAGTCAAAACATGGATAATTTCTTCGACCACAAATATTTTAGGAAACGATGAGTTAAATTGAATATAATTTTTATAATATTATAAAATCAGGAATTAGTATAATTCATTCATCAATAAGGAAGTTCATTATCATTCATGAAATACATTGTAAATGAAATTGATTCGTAGATTATATTAATAGAACTATAAAAAGTACTGACATTTAGTCTCATGACTGCACCGTAAATAAGTATCACAATCATGTGATAAAGTTTTCGTATGATGCATTTTTCAGTTCGGCAAACCGAATTAATTTTTTGACCCTTTTTCAACCTTTAAAAAATATCATGGAAAATATACAGGATATTCATCTAGAATGATGTGTATCAAAATAATTTAATATGTGAATTTTCACACGCAAAAATTATTCTAATGGTCCACTTTTTAGTACATAATTTCAAAAAATTTTCATTTGATAACCTTTGCCTCGTAGTGTTATGAAACCTAAAATGAGAATGGTTTTTGTTTTACGAGTACCTGTATTATGTCATAATAAAAATAATACATTTAGAATTACTTACAGTTAAATAACATATATGAAATACATTGTTCTGTCAAAACAGATATGTTTTGACAGAACATATTATTTTCAACTTCCTGACGGAAACATTTAACAATGGTATAAAACAATTAGCTGATTATCCGGCGTTGCCCGGAATTTTCTTTTACTCTAATCTAAAGGAGAAAATAAAATCTGTGTATATTGTAAGATAAAATACTTTTACTTCCTGGTTTTCAAAAACATGTACAGCATCCTAATTCATAATAATACAAATTTAATTCAAAACTAGACAATATACACCGCCCCATCTCGCGGGAACCGCGCCGATCGACTTTTCGCTTCCGATGCGTGACGCGGCTGAAACATTTAATTAAAAATCTTGTAGAATCTAATCTACTCGTCGAAATTTTACTATTTAAAAACGTTTTTATCTTTGTTAAATGTACAAAGCAAATAATTCATTAAATTTGACGACGATTGATCTTTTCCATCTTAAATTACTCTCTTAAATTGGAGTATTTTAACACTTTTATTTTTAATTACGTTTTATCGATAATATGGTTAATTTTTTATAGACAGATATATGCTATGGCGAAATCTTTTGTAGAACTCTTTTAGGTAAACAATATTGCCCGTCATAGCTGACGCCTATCTCTAACCGATTAGGCAGCGTAACGGAATATAACTCTCTTTTTTCCTACTTTATCGACATTTATTGTCAAAAACCATTTCTATCTTTCTTATCACACATTTTGAAAACGATGTGAATTTAAAGGTTAGCCCATGTTCATCCTGGACGTCTAAACTATCTCCTTGCCAAAGTTCGTCACGATCGGTTCAGTAGTTTAGTCCTGATCAAGTTGCAAACAGACACACGCTTTCCCTTGACGCATTTATATAATAGACTGTACTTCAAACTATCACCTCGCGCAGCGGTAATGTCCACCTTTATATGTTGATAAATTGTAATATCAAGGATGAGAAAACGTCATTAAAGGACGCGATGCAAACAGGCAGTGTAAGGGGTGCAGATCAACTCGGAGTCAAAGGAAGCCAAAACACCCGGCGTGGGAGACGCTTCCGTCGACGACAACGGCGGGCGCGGTGCGGGTCCGCACCGTCAGTCGTCGCAAAAAGAGAATGGCGCGCTCTTGGTAATTGAGAAGCGGTTGGCGTTTTTTTGCGACTCTGCGCCGAGCTGAAGAGGAAGCAATAAAAGGTGCAATCGCTCGCGTACGAACTCGACGAACAACCAAGAGAACAGTTCTTCGGACCCATCTGCACCGGCCAGAAGAGGTGTCGAGATGAACGCAGGCTGAAGATAAAAAAGGAAAGAAAAAATGCCCTCGCAACGCTTAGTTTGTGCAATACGCTCCTCATGGAGATGAAGAAGATAAATACTGCCGTTCGTGTATATTTTATACTTAGATCGCTTTTCTTAATGTATTTTGAGGTCATTGTTTTCTTTACATACATATTTTCTTTACAATGAACCTGTATGCATTTTTTTAAAGTAACGTTTTGTAATTATCCCCCTTGCTTCCGTCATGCTAATTAACAAAAGAGAGATATCATAACCAATGCAATTTTATATTTATGTGATTAATTGCAATACTGCATCCTAAAAATTCACTATAGTATCAACCATTGAATGTAGAATGCTTATATTTAGTGAGTATTTAGTCTGAAAGAAAGAATATTTTATTACATATTGTAAATGTATCTGTATAAATTATAATAGAATATATGAACGCCGTTATTTGTATGGACACGATTTATTACCACTTAACAATTATACATTTTTACGTTTCGACTTCTATCGTGGTTAGCCAACTGGCAAGTGTTACATAAAACCACAGGGACTATGTTCCGTGTGAAACACCAGACAAATGAGTGATAACTGGCCAGGATGTTGGAAATGAGGCACATAGTCTATAAAAATCACAGAATAAGGAGAATAAAATATAAAAGAATCCACAGAGAAACATGGAGTTTCTGTAAAATCAAGGAATAAAGAGTAAAAAATGAAAATAGAATTTCTTCTCTGCTTGTGACGAACCAATGCCGAGGACTGAAATAGTAAACAATAAATCATACATTAAAGAAACGAATACACGAAGATTACCTGTTGCATTACATCACCTACAAATTGTCTTTTTATAAATTTACTGTGCTATCACTTAACAAGCTTGTTCCATTTTAAATTACTCTGCTCTCAGTTTAAACAATTGTATTCGTAAATTCGAGTTGATAATTTTAATGTGAGTCTAAACACTATTCTTTCTTTCATCAGTATTATTAGTATTGGTTGTGTTGAATGCGTTGTAATATTACACTGAATGTTACTTAAAAGTTTCTATCTTATTGAATTTGAAGAAATAAATAGAGCACATGGATTAAAGAAAAGTTGGTTCAGTAATTAAGAAAACATTTATGTGTATATTAAACAATATTCATGGGATATAATAAGAAAACATCAATTTTTGCTAATACCACCGTTTAGTTCGTACGTTTCATCTAAAATTCTACAAATAATAATAATCTTGTCGAAATAAGCACAATGTATCACCCAATGAGATTTATCCACAAAAGTATAATTTGGAAATATCAATATGCATATGGTATTTAAAAGCTCTCTGAATATTTTCAAAATTCTGAAAATATAGCTGGGGCGGTATCTTGAAGTATAAAGTTTGATCATATCAACTTCTTCCGCTTTCGTTAAACACCAAGAAAAATACATAATTCCCACGTCAAGTCACGAATATATGCAAATGCTTTTCATGTTTATTAAAAATCAATTTTAAAAATGCATAAACATTCTTAGATTTTTGTAAGCGTATTCTCAAAGGGCTTCTGTCGAGTTGCATTTGGACTAGCTGCGGAAGAAATGAGCAAGTTATTACAGGCAGTGCCAAGAGTCATAAAAGGTGCAATTGCAGTGCAAGAATGAGCTAACAACTGCACACTGCTCTTTGAGTGTGGCAACTTCCACGAACGTTCAAGAGCTCTTATTAGGGTTAGTATCTCTCTCTCTCGCAACTGTAAATTACCTCAAGGAAGCGAGGTGACAAATAAAAAAATAAAGATGTCTTGAATTATTATGAGTCTGACAAGTTCCCTTTATTATTGCGAAGACTTGTGACATTTTTACCTATACCAACTAAAGATTTATCCTAAATATTCTTGAAGGAAAGGTGGGCTAAACTAGTCAGTCTTCAAAAAACAAAATGAAGCATTCCTTAAAACTGTAAGATTTCATTGAAATTTTTTAATCATAATTCACATTAAAAATTTTAGGTAATCTAAAAATTAAAGTGATTAACATTCATAAATAATCAATTTCTTTATCCATTAAAATGAATGCGTATATCATTAAACTAAATTTTTATTACCTTTTAAGGTTATGCTACAAAGCTGTTATCTTATACTTTTTATGACACTTCAACGAAACGTATAAGCAACGTTTGTAACATTTAAAGGTAAGTGAAATAGTGAATTTATGTACTATTTCAATGTGTTTAAAAATATTTAATTAATGACAAAAGGAATAATTTATCTATATTTATTGTTCGTTATTTTGTATACGATTTTCATAACTAATAAAGTTTGCATTTTCATTATGATAATATTACATGAATATTAAAAAAATAAACTAATTTAAACTTCTGTGATTAGAAGAATGTTTATCATTCCTCAGTTTCGAGATAGAGAAGATTTTTTTTATGGGTGCAGGGTAAAATTCATTCCAAGTTGTCATACTACAGCGTGCAGGTTTTCTAACAACTGAAATCCCCTTCCTAAACAATGCCTCATGGAAGTACAAACTCTAAGTTGGTTTGTATACAAACATCTTATTCATATATTTTTTTAAAAAAATAATTTTTTCATACTATGTCTATTCATGAATATTTCTCACTGTCCATATCTCTCCGGGGAATATAAATGAGAAACGGTACGACCCTAATCCACCACTGACGTCTTTCAACATATACCTTTTGGGGCCATTGCCAGGTGACAACGGCTTATACACCGGACGTTAAGGTAAACAATAAACAATATTTCAACCCACAGCACTTCTCTCATGGAATTGTACGTCGGGATAGAAAGACACCCACGAGAAATCGAAACCGCGTCTCAGACGAGGGACTGACGTGTGTGAGAGCATGCTATCAACATACGCTTCTTCCATCGTTCTGCATGCACCAAGGTTAACATCCGCCCTTGGCCTCGGAAGGGAGGAATACATCAAGACGAAGGAAGGTACCTCCTCCCCCCCACCACCACCATGTTAATTCAAGGCTAAGTTAAGAAACCTTTTGATATTTTGGACGACTAGGGATGAGCAGTTTTTGCATACGAGGTAGAGATTATATAGAATTCGTAATGAAATTCTTGGAAGAGCTGAAATATACTGGAAGTGTGTGATAGTTGGATATTTAGAGCTTGTGGTGAATATGCAAATAATGAACGTGGGAAGAGAAATCGTTACGGAAATATGTGTATGTAAAAGAACCGTGGCATCGTAGAAGCTATAATTGAAAGAATTCTGTTCTTGCACTACAGTATACTGAGGTAAAGCTGTCTTCTAAATGGAAAGATTTTCATTCTGTATTACTTAAGTAAACTATTAGGGAATAGCATGACCGTATAAAACGTATTTCACTTTCTTGCAGAACAATACACGTTGTAAATATTTATATTCATTCAAACTAAAATTCAACACATTCGAATAAAAAATGAAAATTCCATACATTCGAGAGAAAATACATCTTCTTCATTACTATTCTTAGATTCCACAATATTTTAACGAGAGTTAAGTTTAAATTAATTCCACGAATCCCTGACAACAATCTCCTTTTATAGCACTGTAATGCTGCTCTACCAAAGGAGAACCTCCTTCTATTTAAATTATAGCAAACAACTTTCACTAAGTATTCGCTGACCTTGCCTCACGAGTATCTTCGGCCCTAAAACAGACGGCTGAATATCAAACTGCCTCAAGCCGTTCTTACAAACTCCCATTCAACCGCGCATGTCCTACCCTTAACAGTGCACAGAAAACAGTTTAATTTAATTTTTTTTAAAATTGTATGTATTACATATTTAATGAGCAATTTTAAATCTGAAATACAGTCCTCTCTCTCTATAAGCAAACCCAAAGGACTGGGAATTTTGATCGTTATAGAGAGAGATCGCTGTATAGAAAGAAACTAGAATTTGATTTCGTAGATTTACAAATTAAGTAGAACTATAAATTCACAACTATTTATTACATAAAATATTGGAATTATTTACTTATATTCAATTTAGAAAAACCTTTTTGTAAAAAGTATTGTACAAAATCTTATCAGCACATAAAATGTAAGCAAGCACCATATACACATATAAAGAACAACACATTGAATGTTGCAATAAATACAAACACCCTCAGTCTGTAACTGACATTTATTGAATCATTAGTAGATATGTGAAGAATATTGTTTTCAGAACTCGGAACTTTTAATCGGTCATTCTCATCGTACCACCGATAGCTATTTCCAGTGTATCATTTTGTCAGAAATATGTTCTGGAATCGTAATTACAAACTTACTCATATATCAAACGGACCTGAATCACAACTGATTCCTTTCCAAATGGATTAGTCATGTAGCTCGTATACAATATAAATATTCAGTTAAATACTATATATATATATATATAAATGTATTTATTTAAATTATATATCTTTCTGAATTAATATTAAAATCCATGTTTAGAGAAAGAAACTATATTCAATCAAGTGTTCAATCCAGATAGTACAAGGGCATGAAGAAAATGTAAGAATAAATCATTTAAAATTTCAATCGGAAAAATTAGCGAACAGCTCCTTCTATTCATCTACAAGAAAGTGTTACACAACCAATCAAATGGCGTGCTCCGTTCGAATCCGTAATTCATTTTTTACCCGCGTGACCCTCAGCAAGAATATCAAAGTCAAAATCGTGCTTCCGAACTGACCTACATAACATGTATATCGAGCTACCTCAGAAATATCGCCTCAGACTATTCATTTGAAATTCTGTTTGCATGCTAACTGGGCAATGTGTACATGGCACTGTAACAAATGCCTAAAAGCTAGATATTGAATTTTCACGTTTCATGAGAAACAGAAAGGAAAATCTGTTAAAAACATAGCAAAGTAAAACTAAATCACCGCAATGTCGACAAGATATGTAGCCATGCATCTTCCATTCGGTTGTAATTTGTTTCTTAATATTACCACGCATTTAAGATGGAATATATTATATATAAGACCATATACCGGTATGTGAACGTCCTACTGTATAAACGATCAATTTAATTATTCTAACTGATTTTTAGCAATCGGATCCACAATCACAATGGACAATCATTGGTTTGTTCTGTGGGTGTATATTCAGAAATATTAATGTATTACTTATGAAAAAAAATGCATTTATTAAAATATTAATAAAAATAAACAACAATTACAGAATTCTTTGTTTGAACCAGAATCTCTTATGGAAAAATCGTAATTAATCTGTACATCTGCTGAATGGGATAATAGCACTTGAGAATCCACGGTTCTGCCTGCGCGAACTCAGAGATATTCAATAAAATACTTATAAATCTTGAACATTGTTTTTATTATTTTATTTGAAAATCATAAAAATATATAGACGTAATCAAATTCTTGTAGCGTACCATCCCAATCTGTTCCTTGTCAACGCAATGTCGGTGTATTACGTTCAGTAAACATTTATGGATTATTCATAATAGTAAGATTTCATTAAATAACGTTGTGTACGTCTTGCATGATTATTTATTCTATTGCTAAATATTTATATTGCTTTTCAATGTTTCTCTCAAACTACAATAAATATTAATTTAGAGCATATAAAAAATTAAATATGTGATGACATAATATATCCGATTATCATTTCTGGGTGTCAAATCGCCTCTGCCAAATAAGTTTGTACTCTGTCAAATATCAAATTGGACGTCGAGTCCACGAAAACATATGAATTTTTGTCATCGTGGTAAATCTTACATACTTACAACTTTCTCATATTCGTTAGACGTTTATTTTCTTCACTATCAACCACATGGTACATGAAAATAAATGAAATTGCCTTCTGTACATACAAGCGTGGTTGATTGTATTGCATTTCTCTGTCTCTATTTATTTATTGATTTTGAAGACTATTTTGATCATCCAAACCATCCCTGGTAACATTAGTTTGGATAATGGCTGCTCTGCTCTATTTTACAACTACCAAAACACTCAGTGGTAAGATTTGGAATTTACATAAGGAATGCCACCATCCTGAAGACGGTAGAAGTAAAATTTCCTCCATAAAATTTTCTTGTAAGTTGGAACGTCCTTATATCATCTCTTTAAAGTAAACGAGATCATAAATTTAATCTTCTTTGAAGTTCTACAAACAATCCAGTTAGCCGTTCTTTTCACGGCCAACTTCGTGTCTTCCAGCCCATTTTACATCATTTGGAATGTCCCAAAGAAAGGTCTTCATTCCTCCAAGGAAAGGGAATTTTAGTCAAACATGATGATTTAATAGTCACACTCCATTAAAATTATTTTAGAAAAATATCCTCCTTCATCATTGTGATTGTTTAAATGTCGATATTTTACGATTATGTACAGTTAAATGCGTCTATGATGAATGCATAATGTATGACTTATCTTCCTGCATCGCAATGAATCGAGTCAAGGTCACCTTCATATCGTAACCGAGATTCCATCAGAGGTAAGCACACAACGATCATTCTCCTTACATGCAAAACATACATTTTCTTGTGTGTTTCACATTTACCCTCATGATGCATTTATGATATTTCTAAATTATACAACTTAAAACTAATCGCCAAACAAAATTGTTCATACTATTTTATTCTTTATTGGATCTTTAGTTTTAGTACCGTAATTTAATTCTACTTTTCATATACATTTACTCTTAACCTTGACATGTTATTTTTAGTGCTTTCATAAAATAGGACTGTAACTGTGAAGATGACAAATTATTACCCGCGCCTTGTCAAAAACTCAATACACGTTATCTGAAATATAGGGCGTTCTTTCATTTATTTCTCGGCTTACGAACGCAGGAATATAATACGCTGTGAACGACAAAACACAAAATGGGTCCCAAATATGTATCATTACAAAAATTTATTAAAAAGTTTATGTCGTAGAGCAGTTATACATGTAAACGAATTACACGTAAATTTTACTTCGATTTGCGAAAAATATTTACGTAGGACTACGTACGACTGGTACACGCAAGGACAGTCAAGAGAGGCCTAAGCAGCGCGGTGTCTGTCATCCAAATAAAAGTATTTGAATGTCAACTTTGATCAATTTCAAAAACTGCATCAAAACTTCACAAAAGTATGAGACAAGACAACATGAACATCTGAGAGTTAAGTGGATATTATTTAGTGCCATCAATGTACTACAATGTAAGCACACACATATACTTGTAATTCATAACAGTTTAACACGATATGACAGCACTCAACGATCTCATATACCATAAAGGTTAAGGCAGGGTGAAAAATATTGCTTAATGGTACTCGATGTCAAAACTTGACAAAAAATAACTTAGTTGTAAATGTTGCAGCGAAATTGAAAACAATGATAGATCTCGGCCGAGTTTCAGTTGTCGAATATAAATGACTTGATAGTGAAGAGAAACTCAATAGGGCAATTTCCCCAAATATATCAGAAACACCTAAGCAACGATATCGAAATACTCGTATCTAGAATATCACAAGAGATGCAAAGATTTGCTAAGACCTACGAATATTGTGCAATCAGATAATTCGCATTCAGAAAATGTACCAAACCTTTAGAGTGGTGAACTGAATGGTGATTAGAGATAAAATGAAGATCACGCTACACTGATGGAAGTAATGCTCTTCGCATTTTTCCACACTTTCCAATGCGAGTAACTCAACGCGATTGACGCATCTATCTCTCGGAAACGAAGATCGGAGACGAAGCTTCAAGCACTTTATAGCCGGAAATGTGACTAAATTTGGAGATATACTACATAGAAATATAACTAATCAGTGATTTAATTTAAATTTATTGACAAGAGAGCAGTTTAAAGCTGGTGTAACTACGTGGTGAACAATAAACTGATTTACTCTCCAGAAGCAAGAAAGCAAGGGAACACTCCATCAATTCCGATTATGGGCCCTAAGGTCTAAGTCATTAAAATCTTCGAAGCGCGATTAGATAAAACATTTTACTAATTTATGTCACTAAGTAATAAGAATAATGAAATAATTTTATTTAGTGGCGTGGTTCAAGTCATTTGCCCCACTTTTCCACCTGACCTCCACCAATAACATGTAAATAAATAAACACATTGTACATAAAGACTGTTTTGTCACAATCATTGTGATGTTTTGAAGATCTCGTTTTTCGGAGTCAGAAGCGGGTGAGAAAATTAAAAGCTCTGAATTACAACAAAATAATTAATCTGTAATACATACGTAATATTTTGTATATAAATAATACAAAATGACTATCAAACATTGGGATATACATAGAAAAAATAACGTTTAGGTATGAGAAACAGGTATGAAAAATTTATGGGAATGATATCATTGTTTTATAAATTTCAAATTCGGTATTTAAATATCGTTTTTCTCAGTAACACATAAACGTAAAGAGTAAATGGGGATAGAAATTTTCATCAAAAGAACACGTTAATCAGCACAAGTCGCTGCAGAGTAACGAACTTGGCTTACACTACTTTGTAAACTTTGATCCTAGTTCCACGAATCCTTTTAAAAAGTATAATTTAATGACTAATTAAGAGGACGTAACAGTCCGCAAAATACAGCGTTAAAGAATTAGTTTTGTAGTCTGTACCAGTCATTAGTATCCGTCCATTTGAAGTTTGAGGAAAGGTTTGAAAGGTTAGACTTGTAGTTTGCCTGGGTTTACATTCAACTCTTGTTTCGCATTTGCTTGCCTAGTGTTAAGGACAGTCGTAGGTCTGTGGTGAAAGGAACTAAACCTCAACACATTGTGCTTCACCTTCTTTTATTACAAACAACATACAACTTCATTTTTCGTTCTGTTTTGCTTTTCTTATGATTTGTGATAAAACCGCAAGATACTAAATGATATATATGCTTTGTATCTTTGCTTAAATGAAATTTGCATAGTGCATTCCGCATACGATATCCAATCTATAATTGTCTTTCATACCGATGATGAATTATGAGGCAGTAAAAGGTGGGATGAAAGAAATAATGTTGCATCACACAAACATCATTTACACAAGTTATTATTCCAACCTTTGCGTACACAACTAATTAAAAGATGTAGTTAGTAGTTTTCTCTTCCGATCAAAAGGTTTTTTAAACATTAGAGAAGTGATGAAGATATGAACTTTTTTGCATTCTAATTTTAAGACCAGGTCATCACAGAAAATATATTGACCCTATAATGTATCATAATTGTAAATAAATATATTTACAATTCAACTCTGTATCTAACAATAAAGAATGGCACCCTATCACGAGTATAGTGGCAGTATTTGAATGCATGTGCTCGTCAAAATTCATTATTTCAAGAGGAAAACAATGATGCACGCATTACATATTTTCCTTATGCCCTGTCATTAGGTTATTACTACATTCATCCAACACAAATTTAATTTTACTTCGTTATATTTAAATACAAAAAACAAATATCTGATGAGATTTCGATACTTGAAGAGATATTAGTGTTTTAGGTTTTCCGTATTACTTCACTTTACCAGAACATTTTCTTTCAAGAATATCTTTGAATTGAATACACAACGAATAATTGCATAAATCATGAAAAAAATTCCCTTAGTCCACGATAGCAAATACTTTTTCTTTCTCGTCGTCAATTTCCAGTGAACGATTGAGTCCTTTTATCAAATATCCACGTCTAATGCGGTAGTGTTTACTCGCGTATACTTTTTGGGCGGAAAGTGTCTTAAAATAGTAGTGCTTAAATTATCATTAAATATTTAATTTATCATTTATTTCTGGGAAAACATTTCTGTACTCGCACCCTTGAAACAGAAGGCCTGTTGCTGCCGGAGGTGGCTTGTCCTTCCCCAAGAATTGTCTGTAGAAACTCAGACTTTCAGAGCCTCGTGGATTTACTGCGTGTGACACCTGAGTACACGTTAAAAGACTTCGAGCGTCGCGCTATAGTCCCGAAACTTGGCCGAGCCAGAGACCGTGACGCGCAACAGGCCCTAGGAACAAGGCGAATGAGCAGTCTTAATAAAAGAAAATTGGAGATGAAAATAACCTGCGAAAATTATGCGAAACTATAAAAAATCCAGAAAAACGTCTAAGAAATTCGGGTGCGTAAATTATGTGTTTAAATACACTAACACTCATCATCATCGTCTCTGAAGCTAGTGGCCTTTTACATAGGTTACCAGATCGGTGACATAACAATATTCCATGTTATTTACTTATATATCGTAATAAGTAACAAACAACTGTTTTTATGGTAGAAATAGAAACCCTTATAAAATACTGTGCTATAATTTTTTTACGCCAAATAAGCTTAAAGAAATAACCTTGAAACTTAAAAAAAACTTAAAGTACTGCTTTTGAATCCGAAACAAAGAATGGATTTTTTACCGTAAGTTTTTCTTTGAAAGATTCTATAGAATATAGACCCTGGTTAACATTTTTTACTTGAAGTACTCATATCGCACAATATTCGAAAGCAACTGAATGAAATTGAAAAATGATATGACCTTATAACTTAACCCACCCTTATAATAAATTAACATGTTAGTTCTCACAGATATCACAACTATCTAACAGTAAAATGCCAAGTAATTTTCTTTTCTCACTCTTCCTGAACAAACGTTCAGGGAAGGGGATGATGTTAATACGATTACGACGGCGTCGGTATCGTGAGTATTGTTCCAGCGCTTGCTGTGTTTTTGTTTTGGGGGACGTGATGAGGCGGACGAAGCTGCGAAGAAATGGCGAAACAAAGGAAAGAGCACCGTGACAAAGAAAACGCGGATTAATTTTTCGAGCGGTATTGTCTCACATACGATATGCCGCTACGTAATTTGTTGGGGAGACTCTTCGCAAAAAGATCGCGAAATGAAATTGATGAAGGATAAAACAAACGAGTTTTGTCTGATAGACACCATTTCATGACAAAAGTGAAGGAACATGCTATTGCAGAAAGGAGTGCAGAATGAATTGGTTCATCTGGGTACTTTTATGTCACAATTTTCTTCGTATTGTAGGAATTACATTGCAGAATAGTAGGGCGTCTTATTTTGTATACTTATTATTAAAATAATATCATAGACATCGAGTGATATTGTGGAATTATTTCTCTAGAAGAAAGAAACACATTTCTACATTATTAATTAAAATAAATACTAAACATTTTCTCCTTAACTTGTATTCTTTCTAGATATTTTTAATTATGCTCTGATGTGTTATGGAATAAACGTTTCATACTAAAAATCTATTTTTTTTTCGCAATTGAATTTTTATAGTGCGCCTGAGTTGTGCGGTGAACCTGACAATTGACGATATTTTTAAATATTATGAGTTCTACGTAAAAGCTTGAGAATATATCTACCCTTTTGAATCCGTAAAGAGAGAGAATAACGAAAAAACACATTAATAGATTTTTTAAATTAATAATGTTTATTTGGAGAAAAATGAAATGATGCTCAATACATTTCTTAGATACGGTGAAAATTAAATGTGATTTTTTCCCCTACTTTGCCACTTTAAAATGGAAATTTTGAACCACTCTTTCTTAGAGATCCTCTACAATACAAAAGCAAAACTGGAAGTTTCTATGTCTTACATTTTTCATTCTACATTCATGAATGAGTCAGTCAGCACACCGCAGCGAACTTTATCAGTTCAAATACTCTCAATTCTAATTGGATATTCAAGTTCCTTACGCCGTTTAAAGAGTAAGCTACTCAGTTCATTCTAAAAGTATTTTGACTATGGGAAGGTAAGTAAATTAATATATATTTCTAAAGTAAATAAAATTTTACCATTTTGTGCAATTTCCTTGCTTTGAATACTAAGAAACGTATTTCAAAGATTTTCCGCATCCGAAACGTATTTTCGGTTATCGCTCTATACTAATCTTTCTATCATAGCATCTTTTAGTATAGTCTAGTATTTCCGATGTATACATTTTAAGTACTAAAAAAATGAAGATAAAATTAAAATGAAATGTTTTTTACATTAAAGTTGTTAGTTGCAAAAACCAGGAGAGTAAACTTTTTGGAATCGGCTTGTATTTCATTATATCTTCATCAGTACTTTTAAATTCCTCAAAAACTACTGTCAAAATACTTGCTTTAGGATAATTTAATTTAATTTGAATTCAATTTCTTATTAATGTCGATGATAAGATTTTCTTCTGTTTGGGCATGCATTTTTATGGCTTAACATTTCTAGTTCTTAAAAACATTTGAGTAGACTCATAAGATAATTTTCCACTTCTAATTAATATCGAGACAAAATTCCCTACACGTTTGGGACAACCGACAACAATACGTACTCAACGAGGAAAGTCGACCGTTGTAGGCCACGAAGCTAACTCAAGGAACAGGGAAGACAGACCCAGGGGTACCTCGCCACCTGGATGGCAAGCACATCAGGAAGTGACGTAGCAGATGCATCACGTCGTTAACAAGATTTCGCCGTCACCTCATAATTACTGGCATTGTGCTGTTGCCACCCGCAGCTGCTTTGTTTGCTCCAAGCCTCTATCCCCATTGTTGATCATCCATAGTGATAGCAATAAGAAAGATTTTCCATGATGAAGAGGTCGCCGACTTCTAATCAAAGATCATTTCGTAAATTGTGTAGCGAATTGTCAGTGTTCTCAACAGGTTTCGAAGCTGCATTCCTTACATTTCAGAGGTTTTATAATCTAATTATTGCATAAATGAGAGATAATTATATTAAGTAATGAAATTGCATTACTTTCAAAATAGTCAAAAATCGATGCACAGATGAGGTTTTAATGAAAAGCAACATCTTTGAATAATTACGGATGTCACATTTCAAATCGAACAACAGCTCTAAGTTAACTCCAATACCTTGAAATTTTCACAATTAAATCTTTAGTTCCCATCAATTTGGAATACGCTGCGTTATAGCAAATAGGGTATCTGTATAAGATAACTCGTATATTTAGTTTCAGTTAACTTCATTTAAGTTAGTTGATGTTGATATTCTAATTATTCGAGATTTTGAAGAGCAAAAAACTTCATTTATCGACATTAACTTGCGGTCTGATTGGTTTCCATAATTCCTGAAAGGTATATCTAGACTGTTTATTGAGTGTAGTGAGAGTAAAATAATTATGTCATTTATTACTAGATTCTCTTGTTGTTTAGAATGAAAGTAGACAAGATATTATATTAAAATGTTTTTGCTTTTGTTTCAGGTATGGTTTATAATCACACAATATTTCTTCGACAGCCATAATTTTACTTCACTGAGGTAAGTAGGATCATGAATTTGTAGTAAACAAGAAAACACAAATGTCCAAAAACATTAGTTTATAACAATATTGATTCTGGAATTTGAAATACTTGGAGAATGGGATAATGAAAATTCATCTCCAGATTTTTTCACAATTTTATTTTAAATCAATAAGTAAAAATACATTTTAAATAATTTATAATGTGTTTCTCTTAATTTTAAATCACCAAAAATAATAACAACAATAATACGCAACCCAATGAGAAATTTCATAAAAATAGTATGAACTTGCCTGTCCGGGACAAACCGCGTCTTAGTAGATACAACTATCAACGTTTCGCTCATCATGCTGTGGCCTTCTTCAGGGTAATGTCCGAGTCGTACAGACCTAAGTCGCTGTCCGGGTTTGTCCCGCACAGACAAGTTCTTACTGACTCCGGTTGCGGAAGCCTACGTTTATATTTATGAAAATAGGTTCAAATTCGTGTCACACACAAAAATTGTATACCTACTGTCGGACCATTAATTAAGCTCATCGGGCCGAGAATTAAAAACGTTACCAGAAAAATTAAAATATACCATATGGAAGTCCATTAATTTGGCGTTAATAAGTAACAGTAGTAATTTTTCCTATATTGAACTTAGATTATGTTTTACTATAACAATATTTGTATAATAGTTACAATGAGAAAAAATCAATGGGAAAAATACAGTTTTTCCCGTTCTGTAAATAACTCACAAGTTTCTATGTCTGTTAGAGAAATAATATTTAACTTAAGGTTTACTATGAATTTTTTATGTTGCACATTCCGGNCAGTAGTAATTTTTCCTATATTGAACTTAGATTATGTTTTACTATAACAATATTTGTATAATAGTTACAATGAGAAAAAATCAATGGGAAAAATACAGTTCTTCCCGTTCTGTAAATAACTCACAAGTTTCTATGTCTGTTAGAGAAATAATATTTAACTTAAGGTTTACTGTGAATTTTTTATGTTGCACATTCCGGTTTGAATATAATGCATACAAATTTTAATATTTTTATTTCATATTTTAAAAAGTTCTCATCTAATTTATAAATCATGTTTCATTCGTTACTTGGTTGTCAGATCGAATTCTCATTGATATAATTTTGAATGGTTAACTTTTATAATATTAAATTATATTGTAAAATGTATATAACATTTTTTGTGTCATCCTACTTTATTTGATTGCGAGTTGATGTGTGATCATCCAAGAACACTCTTTTTCTTACAAACCTACCAATGAACGCTAGTTTTTGCTAGAAGAAGCTAATTTTTCGTATTAAATTTAATGGAGTAAACTTGTTTTTAATTTTTTTTAGTACTACACATAACTTTAATTGAAGCTCAAATTTTGAGTAAATATAGTTTCTGGAGTGATATTAATTTTTATTCATAGCAAAAATAATTGTTAGATCGGAAAAGTACGTACTTAGTTTTCAGAATTGATAGACAAGATAGATTCAGATATGACAAGTCATATGAAGGGGAGATTCTTGCTGTATAGAATGTCTTTACGATCTGATTGATATTATTCACGTCTCCTATCATAATTAAATTGAAATTATTAAACTGACCTTTTGATATATATGTTGTGGCATGTAATAATAAATTATTGTCTACAAAAAAAGGTCGGTTTAATTTTAATTACCGTACTATTATTAGCAATAATGTTTATATTACTGTACAATTATTAGCAATGGTTAGACCACATTATCAACTTCTATTATATTTTCTATAATTACATTAGTCACAAAGAGCATTTTTAGAAAGTAGCTTGTTCTACATGACGTACATAATGGTACATTCATGAACAATAACATATAATAATAATAATAATAAAAACTCTTTGTGACAATGAAAGTTCTTAACGAAGGCGAAATTATAAATAAATACGTGTAAAAATAGATTAATAATGATTATAAAATACATTTAAGAGAGTACAATTACGTGAATTTTGTATCGCAGAAATATTTGGGCTGATTTCATTTCATGAAACTACTTTCATTTTTTTGTTTTTTAATACGTAAACATCTTCACGTGACTTAANGAAGGTCAGTATAGATAAAGGAAGGAGCATGGCAAGTAAGTGGAAGCAATGCCAGACTCAGCTCGGGGCCCCGTGTTCGCCAAACACGTACTTACTACATGTAAGCCCCCTGGGGGGTACATTCTATCATCTCAGCCATTTATCATTGCTTCTATCATATTTACACGGCCAAACGTGTTTTATTTACTGATAATTCAGGTGCAACATGAACATCGTAGTGGAATTTTAAAAAATTGTCAAGAATTATTTAATAATAACATAACGTAATGGCAATACTAATACAATTTTCTTACAAATTAGATCCCTTGATTTCACTGAAATTTTACACTGTACCTTTGCACATCATGAGTAAAGAACCACACGATAACAAGATAAAATCGGATATCAAAGCAGAAATGGAGAACGGACGATGGATAATCGATTGAACCGCCACATTGTCAATCAAATAAAGCCTATAACCCGTACAAAGCTGAATGCGAAGTGTCTTGCTAGTTCAATATCTATTCAGCGTTATAGTTCGCTCCCATACTGTCCACCTGTCCTCATCACTTAGCTTCACCCGTTCTCCCCCTTCAGGTCTCACCGAATAGTACTACAGGCATACACCTCCGTCACACGGAACACGGGAGGCATCAGTGTGCATGCATTGTAACCCAATTGCGTCCATTAGTAGCTTTCACGCGAATATTGCCCATGTGTACAGGGAGTTAAACGCGCACAAACAAGATTTCTGCTTTCGGCTTCTATGGCCACTATCGTTTCTCCTGTAGGAGGGAGGAGATCGGAAATCGTAGCAGCCACGCTTAGTCAATGTTGGTCCATCTTAATCGATCACGTAATTTATCTGCGTTCCGTCTGAAATAGATGGATAGACAATTATTTCAAAATACAGTTAAATCCGGTTAAGACGTTTTTCAAGGGACCGAGCATCAAAAAGTCATAAATGGGATATAAAATTGCTAATTTGTTTTAAAAAACAGCTACATAATTATTAGTTCTAATTGTCTTCACTCAAGAGGATACTTCTATGTCTAGCTTGTAAAAAATATTAAATTAAAAACTCTTCTCCATCTTCAAATTTTGTGGTCTGAAGTTTTTTATATTTTACATTTGTCGTCACGGTTGATGCTTCGATTTTTCATTAATGTTTAATTATTGTTTGCAACGTTGCAGATGGAATATTTAGAGCCTAGACAACACGTTAATACTTAAATGATTTTTCACTTTTCTGTCAGAGATGACATTTTTATTTTACAGTGATCCATATCGATTAGATTTGGTGTTAAAGTTTTAAAATTTCAAATGAAACTGAGGATATCCTGAATTTTGAATGTCGCTGGAAAGTCAAACATTGAAATCGCATTAAAATTTAATATATTATACTAGGAACAATTGCAATATATTTCCACAGTAATGTTAATCTGATAAATGAAGCCTTTGTTCAGAGATTTTCATTCTCAATTCAATTAGGCGTAACTAATGAGTTCCAAAAGATAACGTAAACCTTCAAAGGTAACGTAATATACGGATGTATTGTTCATGTTTTTAGGTGAGGATTGACATGTATTGTTTAATTAGGAAAGCCTATAACTCGGGAACGATTTAAATGCAAATTTTAACATATGGATACGTTATTTTAAAATATAGAAATGTTCCAGAGAGCGACAAAGTGTAACGTCATAAACGGGAAAATGCATAATTCGAGAAATGTTTGAACCGGAATTTACTTATTGCTTTAGAAGATATTTAATGCATAACATTTATTGTTTTTTTTAAATTCCATGTCATATTTTATGATACTGCAAGGTTCAAGCCACCTGGTCTGCTACGATTCCACATAACTAAATGACTTAGGTGAATGAATTGCGAAGGATTGAGATTGAATAGACGAGGAACGTAAAGTACCGATCCGATATCGGTCTGAACTAGACGAGGAAAACCCCAACTGAAAACCTCACCCATCTCGGACGAGCGGGTTATCGAACGCGCGCTCTTCCACTCTGCAGAACGTGGAGAGCGAGAAGGTCACCACTACACCACTTTACTTTATTTACATTGTTGTTCACTTATTAACTCCTATTTTTGTTTTCAGTTTTAAGATTCTGAGTTTTTCACTGAAGGTCTTAGTGTCAACATCTCCATTTAAAGAAGCAAAGTAGATACATTTCTATCTTTATGATAATTATAGAAATGATGTTTTATGTATCAAATCGATGTGAAAAGAGGATGAATTGTATTCATCCAATGAATGATGTCAATCAATACTTGTCTTTTCATTATGTTAACCATTTTTTATTACCTGTATAGACAATTGTGTTTGTCTACACAAGAAATAATGAAAAAAGAATAATATATGAGTGAAGGATAAGGCAAGAAATGAACAGTGATTAGCAACAAGAACAGATGGTTTAATAAATTGCCCTGAAAATAATGATAAGATACTGTTTCCAAGAAGATGTGCTGCTTGAGATGAGATGTGTGAAAGCATTCCTGGGAACAGTTGACTTGCTTGTCGAGTAGATTCGGTGAAAAGGCATCTTGTTACCAATTTCCATCCTTCATATGACCAATAGTGTGATGGTCATAGAATACCGCGTCTCGTTTGTAGCGACGTGAAGAGATGAAAAACATTCTTGATGCAAGCGAAATGATGTCTTGATGTAAACGAAGGAATGTCCATTGAATTAATACAAAGTACAGTTCGTAATAGCGTAGTAACGACTGTAACATATAATGTCTAATAAATGTCTGCTACACAATGAGTGTCAGCTAGACAAGGAACAGTAAAAGAATGTCCCTTGCAAGCAAGGGCCATGTGGTCGGTCTTTATAGGTGAATTTAGTGCGTGGTTGCCAATTTGTATCGATGATGTCACTTGATATTCGATCAGGTATCGAATTGGGGATGACATGCCGTGAGATAAGGGAATTTCTAGGCTCGCCCAATTTGAGTGAAGCAAGTTGTGAGTTAAATACAGTCAGCAAAGGAACTTGTAATTATTATAATAGATTATTTGATGAAGCACAATTTCCTTTATTTATTTTTTTAAAACTAAATGGCAAAAGATTTGAATCAACCTATTGCACCAAGGAAAAATTTCCTTAGCTCGTCAACGATCAAGATAAATCACTCAACTTCATCAAAGAGAGTGTATACTGGAGATGATTCACTTCATCTGACGAAATATGTCAAAAATACAAACAAATGACTGAATTAGTACGACTCACTCATTCACAAACAACATATCGAAAAAACGTCTGAACATTACCATTCAATATTTAATGTGCTTTCCTTCTAATATAATCGTTCTTACAATTTAATTTTTTCTCTATGTCTCACACACTCATTAAGTCAAACTGTCCTTAGATTTTGTCCTGAAGGTTCACAGAAGGGAAGGCTGCACTATGTAAGATGTGTACACAAAGAGTAATTGACTAGTTTGACGACCGAAATATACAAACAAAATGTTTAGTGATCGTAGGAGTGTGACAGTGTCTTACCGTGTAAATGACTAAGGCAGTGTACCCTGCATGCTACACACAACGGCACGCTGACTCCGGTTAAATAAAGTAAACACTAAAAAAGAACAGAGGAAGGAGTGACTAAGTGTCTGACTGACGGAAACTAAAAAATATTAATAACATATGAAAAATTAGGGTTTTGTTTATTTGACTCGTAACTAAGTATGTAAGATAAAAATATAGATGTTTTTTTTCATAAGAAGTAGTGTAATTCTGAATAACATACGGGTTAGGTTCAAGTCTGAGATTTTGTCTATTTATTGTGAAAAGAAAATTACGTTAAAAATACTACCGCTGTAGCCTCATTTATTAGTCGTTAATTCTTTTGTGTGAAAACGCCCAGAAGACAACCGTAGGGTGTTTTTAACTTTCACTTAACACTCGCATATTAAAATTCATCTTTACGGTTACGGGGTTTAACAAAAAAATATAGATGAAGATTGTAATTATAAGGAGAAAATTGCTGTAAAAATAACACTGAATTGATATACACATAAATTAATATATATTTATTAAAACAAGTATATGATTCACATATATCAAAATTACACATTCTGTTTACATATTAAACAATTTATGACCCGAGCGAAGATGGGAAATCAGTTGTGCAGTAAAGAATTATTGCGATAATGAAACCAGTTAATATTGAAGGCTACAGACAATGTTTACAGTTCTCACATGAATAAAATAACAATTAATGAGTAAATATTGACTGGTAAATTTTCAATCTATTCTTTAGGCATAAGCTACCGTGGTCTCGATCCAGTATACCTCGCTCACGTGAGTGTCAACACATGCTTTCACTATGTTAATCACGTCTGTTCACTGCGTACGTCAATCCGACAAAGAACAAAAGCTCTGACTGCGGAGCATCGAGGCGAATATAGATTGAACTTTCCCAGATTTCCGAGACTCACACTGTGACTTTCTGTGTCTGGCTATTTGCTGCTCTAACATTTTTTGAAAGTGGTAAAAGTTGGGATGGTTTTGATTATCAAACATATTATACTACGAAATTTTGTTACCAGACTCAATAATCACTTATAGAATTTTATTCTATTTGCTTTTTTTTTGTGGGACTTCAGGGCTCGTCAACATCGAGGTCATTAGAGCCCTTAAAACTTGTACAGGTAGGGAAAATGCAGTTACGCACTAGGGAGAGCCAACATGTGTGGGACTCGCCGAATGACTCAGCCATACCCACTAAAAACCCTCCTGAATTACAACTCAAAACTCAAATCCCAACATATCTCAAGACTTCACTTAAAACATTAAAAAAGAAAAAGAAGAAAGAGGAAAATTAAAGATACCCTATCCCTAATAGCGTCGGGATTGAAAAGAACAAGAGGTTACCAAGGAAGGTCAGGAAAGAGAAAGGAAGGAGCCTTCAACAAGTATTCTATTTGCTATTTTGAGAAACTTCCCTCTGGATAGAGAAAGGAAAACCAATGTTTTATGAAGTTTACCTTTTGTGTATTGACAATAACTGCAGAGAAAGAGGGGTAGCATCCTTGCTCCCACTATACTGTGCATCGGAAGAGTGCGTTTACACTGTCCTCACGGTTGAGTTAAGTGAGGTTTTCAGCAGGAATTTTCCATATTAATTCGAATTGATACCGTTCCTCGGCAATGCAACAACTCTCCTTCCTAATTTCTTCATCCAAATCACTGTTAGGTGAAAGAAAGGATCTGTGGGGCTGAACGCCCCCGTAATTAAATAAGACATCATTTCAGTTTTTGTGACTTGTTCGGCGGGAAAGAAGGGAATGATCTACCTTCACAATTGTTTAAAAGTTAAAATAATTAACAAGATTGTACATATAAGTACCCTTGTGTTTCGTGTTGGCAACATAACTTGAGACGGAAATTTTAGAAAATTGTTCAAAAATTTAAATTTTGTCCATATAATGAATTTTCTCTCAAATATCTTCACGCATACCACTCATTTCTTGGGGCGATTCATGGATTCTCATAAAAAACCAAAGCTGAATAATTTTTCTAATTTACATCTCACTGTCAACTTCTTATTTCATATAAAGGGTAAACATATGACCTTCATTAACTGAGATATCATGTTCTTATTCACATATTGTGTAAGCACTGATTTTTTTCGAATGTATGTTGTATTATTTTGCTATTTCTTCTTTAAAACTTGCTTGTTCGCTCTTATAACCATTACATCCGAGTGATTACGGACGATATCTAATGATCATAAACACCGCTTCCTTCCTTCCTTCAACAAACGTAGGGAATTTCAAAATATGAATATATAATTTGTCTACAGAGAATTANGAAAGTGGTAAACGTTGGGATGGTTTTGATTATCAAACATATTATACTATTTTTTATTTCATATAAAGGGTAAACATATGACCTTCATTAACTGAGATATCATGTTCTAATTCACATATTGTGTAAGCACTGATTTTTTTCGAATGTATGTTGTATTATTTTGCTATTTCTTCTTTAAAACTTGCTTTAGTTCGCTCTTATAATCATTACATCCGAGTGATTACGGACGATATCTAATGATCATAAACACCGCTTCCTTCCTTCCTTCAACAAACGTAGGGAATTTCAAAATATGAATATATAATTTGTCTACAGAGAATTAAACTCCATGAGTTATCCATATAAGTGAATGCGAATTAATTGAAACATCGAAAAAATTTGTGAATGAAGTGAATTTAAAAAAAAATCAAGAATCAATTTCCTCATTTAAAAATACCATCACACTTCGTCTACGAGGGAAATTTTCCATGATGACATTCACCGGACGGAAAAACACATAAAATCACAAAAAAATTGATATCCACCGTAATTCTCTTTTTAGACGTATAAAGTCNCCGTAATTCTCTTTTTAGATGTATAGAGTCTATTATCCATTTTTTTCTTAATATATTCTCTTGGTCCCTTGAGAATACAATTTTGCTCCTCCGTCAAGCCGTGATCTATGAGGTATATCTCCCTAGCGCCTGAAGCGTTTTCTTTCAGGCAATGTGCTGTACGACTTTGCGCAGCGGGTGTCGGGACGCTCGTCTAGGCGTTTGCAGATAACACCTGTTGTATCTCATTTTACTTGCAATGGAAATCTTTCATTGTGGTGTAATCCATAGACGTAAACATTACTCTTCGATACAAATATTTTCAATATTTGAATGAAATTGAAGCAAACGGGCGTTACTAACCCATGGTGTACTATTGACATACTAAACATTATACTGTGGTATTTGTGAGGTCTACTAATTGTAGGGAAAGTGGTCAACCCCCTCTTGATTCCAGTGGAATTGACGTATAAAGCTGATGTGCGTCATGTTTTCTCAAGTCATAGCAGTTTCCTCTGTAACATATTACCAACTCTCTTTTATTCTTGAATTCACTACTTAACACCCTATTCGATGGGAGAACCCAAATGTGCGAGAGGTACCAATGTGTATGGAATAACGTCACCGTGCCTTCCCCCACAATCAAGAGGTAAAAATATGAGAAATATACAACCTTTTTATGTCCAAAACATAGCACGAAACTATGTCGGAAGTTTAAGAAATATACGGTAAGTTTACAAGTTTGGAAGAAATACCTTTGAATTTAATAGAAATATATTGGAATAAGTTAAGACGTATTACACACTTCGACTAATTCTTTCTTTTAGGTCGATAAAACATTCATTCAGCGCCGTTTAGTTTCTTTTTTTTATGTAATTGACCTTACTGCAAGATAAAAGATAGGGCATTATATACAGATATAGTCACTTATGTAAATTTTTATTAAGAAGGAAATTTTCATTACATATGAGAATTATTGAGCATCAAGACGGGTTGTAATAACCCTGCGAACCCTACAAATTGTTTTGATGATGTTGTATAGCACCCCTCCTCGATCCGAGATGTCCCAGAAAAGCATAATGGAGGCGAAACAGAATGCTCGTTATGTAAGCTAATAACGAGTCGAGCTCAAAGGTGCGTTGGGGGCCGGGAGTGGCTGCGAGAGGCAAGTGGAAAGGATAGTCCCCTGCGGGGAAGGCACTCGCCGTCACCCAAGTACCGTGATAACAGCGCCAAGTTCAAACTTCACCCCTCCGGCGCTTGAGCCATTTGAGTTTTCCGGAGGTAGAAGGGGGAGGGGGACTGTGTCGTGAGTGACATTAACACGCGAAAGTGGAGGGATAAAAGTACGCGTTAGAGAAAGGATGGATAAACAGGTACTAAGATGATGGGGAGTGGAGTAAAAGGATACAGTTCTAATGATGGTGGTCATTTGGGGTAGTAAAGAAGGAAGTGGCTGGATATTTGAGAAGGGAGATGTTTCATAAACGAGGAGGGATTTTAGAGAGTGTGTGTTTCATTGATCCAACATGGGTGTAAACACATTTCGTCGACGTAAACAAGAGGTAGGTTGCCAGAAGGATTTGATCAGACCTTGTCATAGGGCACTTGAAGGCTATTAAACGTAAAGATTATAAACCCCTACGAAACACAATGTACTCATATTAAATAATAAACTGAACCTGTTGATGCCCTATGCTCTTGAAACCTTCTTCATTGCAAACAGTAAATTTGAAATTTTTAAAGTCTATATCAGGTGAATCAACATTTGTTGACATCACAAAATACCAAAGTGTTATAAATTATCACAACTTCCAGTCTAACGTGTTTAAGGTAATATTTTGACGCTCTAAAGAGATATATGCAAACCTTGATTTCTGGGCACAAATATTTTGACAGCGTTAAGAACATCAATAAATGATAGAAACAACCGTATAAGTAACTATTCTCATGTAAAACGTCGACATGAGTAAAAGACACAAGCATTTCAGTATTCATTACTCAATTTTGATTCTATGATTATTCGCGCCACAAGAATCCTTGTTTCAGTAACTTATAATTTACAAGATCTTTTCTAGTCAGCCATAAATTGTACTTACGTTTTATTGTAATATTTATTTCAATTCATCCGTCATTATTTCAGGAAAATTTTGTCTAAATTCCTAGAGTCCTAATTTTATGATATACGAGTTAATTGTCAATGACAACGATGTATTTTTCACAATTCTTCCTTGTATGTTATTTTGGTATGAAGAATACAAATGAACTTGCTAATAAAAATTAATTAGCTATCAGAGATTTTGGTGTACTCAAATGAAGGACAGTATTCTAAAACAATGTTGATCATCGTCAAAAAGAAAAAAGTCAACTCTTTCTGTTAATAATTTGGAATCTCTACACACGTTACCACGAAAAACTATGTCAACTAAATGTACTCGTTTTCAGATGTATTGGCTTATGACAATTACGATTGTTTCTCAATTTTTCGTATTTCATCTAAATCAATATTATTTAAGTATATTAAATACACAATATCAATCAATANTTTTCGTATTTCATCTAAATCAATATTATTTAAGTATATTAAATACACAATATCAATCAATATATCTAAATCTAAATAAAGTATTCTTCCAATGAAAAATGAATCCATGTTCATCCAAACATTTTGTTCAAATTTTATTAAAATTGCTTGACTTAAATTTTAGAGTTTTCATTATTTTTTAAGTACAAGTTCCCTTTATATATCTAATAATGGGGACATTTAGCAATTTGTACGGTCTAAAACAAAAGATTTATCGAAATGTCTTGGGAGAGTATACATGACCATTAACATTTACAAATATCACATAGCTTTCCCAATTTGTAACTATAAATTCCTTTCAAAATAAAATCACGTTATATTCTTCACGAGATCCATTATTAAACACAGAAAGAAATTATCAAGAACTTTTTTTCTGATATATCTAAATAAAATTCATAATTCTTGTTATTCTCTTTATTATTATAGAACGAAGTGTTTTAAAGATGAATAAAAAGAATATTCGCAAATAAAATGATACTTTTCTTAAACTTCCAAATCTCATACTTTACTGTATTCATATTATATTAAATAAGTTTATATTACTGTAATTATAATTTAATGTATTTATGTGGAATTCTCTATATTAGTGGGAGATTTCCCAAAACATACGTGAAGGCAATATTGCAGCTCAGAGCAGAGAATTTGGTACAATACAATTGTTATATGACCTGTGAGAACCGAGAGATGTTAAGAGTCGAAAACAATATTAATATTCGGAATGTTAAGGAGATATAAATGATACAGTTTATAATAATTACCAAAAATTATTCTGTATATTACCGATAATAACATTTTAAAATGAATTAAAAAGTACTTTCAGATTTGTTACATGTCCAGATTTACATCTGGTGAGAGAAGAACTTCAGTCTGCTGGTTTCTCCACGTTGTGCGTAGAGTCATCCGCTAGTGAACAGAAATTCCCTTCTCAGGTTATTCACCTCTGCTCTTTTCCCTTTTCGTTCCTTTTTATCTGTCCCATTCCTCGATGTTTCACTTCTCGCTCCCACATCGCGCGTCTCGTTTTTGACTGTCGTTTGAAGTCGCGGACCCTGTGTGTCGTCAAGCTGCAATTACAACGCTTCAGCGAAATTAGGAGCTTTCCCATGTGCGAATCGCTCTGGCATTTTCTGGATGTTTGTGTGCTCATGGAGGTCGCAGTCTCTGACGCCTACCTCTCGCGCCAGAGCGCGTCACGAGAGGGTTCGAAGCTCTCGCTTGAGTTTTTGGTTTTATCACCTCGGGCGTCGTATTTTTTTAAGCTAAAATAAACGTGTATCGTAATGGATGTGGACTTAATTCGTCAAAAACATGCGTTTAGAAAAAATATTTACTAACGTGAGTGTGGTTAGTTTTCAAGACATGAGTTATATATTCATAATGTAATCACCATTACATACATTTCTTTATTCATATGAAGCATAGAAGTCACTTAAATAATAATGTATTTTTCAGACACTTCAATTACTTATTTATTAAACATTTTTAATTAAAAGTATAATAAAATTCAACCGAAATACACAAAATTGCAAAAACTTACATACAATACAGAATTTTAATTACGTTTGTTGGGGTTGGGTATCATAATGTTACTTACAACATTTTGATAAAAATATGAACTAAAATGAGGTGGATGGTAAAAAATTGATAAATTAAATCACATTTCTAATATTAATTTATCGCATTCAAAACCTCGTTTTAAAAATATGCTTTCACATTCCTTGATTTTTTAAATCATTAGTGATTTGAAAACGTCATTCGAATTCAATATCCTTTACTAGGGCTTATATCTGCTTTGCATGAAAAAAAAATTATGAAAAAGAAATCTGTCACAACTAAAAGAATCTCTTTACTCATACAGGTTTTGATACTAATTCAATATTATTCTCTTAACTCGGCAGTGAGCGCACCCCAAATGCAAACGCAATACGTCGCTACCGGGTAAAAAATACCACTCTTTTGATTATTGAGTATACACAGTTATGTGTCATATACATATTCTGTTCTGTATTGTAATATGAAAGAATACGACTTTGCAATCAACATACACTATAAAATTCCAAAAGCATTTGTTAATTGTTTTCTACAAAATGCAAACATGAACTAAATGAATCATTTTATTTTATCTCATTTACTTCTTAAATTAACAAAATTAGTCATCNATTCCAAAAGCATTTGTTAATTGTTTTCTACAAAATGCAAACATGAACTAAATGAATCATTTTATTTTATCTCATTTACTTCTTAAATAACAAAATTAGTCATATTTTCCATAGGTGTATAAAATTTAGATAGAATCTGAGAATATATATAATAAACTTATAACCTGATGAAAGATAAACATATGTTTTTAAGACAACTTCTTTTTTTGAATTATCGTCCAATTTCTCTATCTGCGTTCCTTCTTTAAGAAAGATATTATAAAGAATTCTTGAGAAAACACCGCATTACTCGTACTTTAACTTTTGGTAACATCCCCACAAATATGTATGGTATGTTCACAACATATCATTTTAGAATATAACTTACAGACGTCTTGATATTTCGATCATTTTTCCAAAACCAGAGGTCGCTACCGTGTAAACATTGCCCACACTCACTTTGCACTTCCATAGTAACTAAACTTGCATGGCGAAATGCTTGAAACTGAGAGGATGCGTTAGACATTCAACAATAAGAAGCTTCTTAAAACGGCAGACATCGAAATTTGCTGGAAAGAAAGTTATGAATAGATTATTGAGGTCTGTGGTAATTTTTACCCGGTAGCGTCTCCTGCCTGGTTAATTATATTTTACAATTAAATTTATTCAACAAATGAAATAAAAACAAAATCAACCCCCCCCCAGATGTACGTAAAAAGATACATGAAACATTGTTTTTTAATTTTATGTTAAAATTTGTTTTAATAGTAGCTCACTGTTGTTTTATACAGGCTGTGGAAGTGCGTATTGAAACTCTATTTGCTCCTGAGCGAGAAACCGCAGGTTTGGTCACAGTTCTTCAGCACAAGACTTACATCGTCACAAAAATAAAACTGGGGAATAAATTTTCATCACGTCCCAAAAATTTCCAAATCTTTAAATTAATGTGAGAAGTAGGTGTAAGGGGGTAACTTTTGCGTCACGTTATTTATAGACAAACCCTAAGACATCATTAAAATAAAGATAGTTTAATTTATTTAAGAAATCATGCAAACCACATTGCGAAACGCCGTAGAATAGTACAACAATACTCAGCGTACGTCCTTCGTATTTCAACAACCCTTGGTTGCCTTTTCGGGATACTCCCACTCCGTTGCACTGGGACCAGGAAGTTACATTACTCCTTTTGACACTCGGTCGTAGATCCTCGTCGGTCGCTGAAATGTTTCCGATGTTGCGTCGAGGCCACAAGAGGCGGAGTTCATATTCCGAAGGGAATTAAAAAAGAAAGCGGACGAAAAATGATACTTGTGTGTTTTATTTCGCGCGGTTCTTTTGTTGGTGGGTTTTACAGGACAAGATTGTAAAATGAAACAATATGTACTGTATATACAAATATATACGTAAGAGAATGTACTGAAAAGATACCATATTTTCTAGCTTGAATTCCAGTGGAGAGGGGAAGTAACCCGTGGGTGTAATTATACACATTGCTATTGGCCTTATGGAACGACTAATTTTAAAGCTTTGTGCTTACTTTCTCGGGATATTTAAAATGATGACATGTTTTTTAGACACTTGGTTGCACTGTATAACCTTACCTTTACTTACAGTTAATTACTTTGATTAACACGTAAATATTTGACGTCTTACTTAGTCAATTATTGAGACAAATTAACGAAAGTACAGTTTATAAGAGGAATTTACCGAGAATGACCCATTTACAGAGCCTCTTAAGAATTTTATCTCTTAAGAAGCGTGAATTGTATTTTCGATACAGCAATAATTATACTGAATGAATATACAAATTAATTACCTATTAATATAAGTATTTTTTACACACTTGTAAGAACCTAATTAATTTTATATTAAAACACTTAGAGCGAAGCTGGGATATTCAGATAGTAGTGAACATATTTAGGAAACGCATTCAACTAATTTGAAATCATATAAGTAGAGAGTAATATTTACTAGGATTCACTGGGACTATTATTAGTACACAAGAACTGCTGCGCAAAATTCCAATTAAATTTTTATTTCGTTCCTCGTATCCTATCAAAAATGTATTGCAAAATTTTATGAAAACTGTTACCAGTATTCCTACACAAGGGAGAAAAATTCATTTCAATCGCAAATTACACACAAAAAGACGAAACTTATGTATTTTATATTTCAATTCAAAAGGGCTTTATTTTAACAAAAAATATACAATGTATATGGCGGGGCTTAGGGACCGTGCGCCTTACAGAAGCCCTAAAATGTACCGTGGGATGTGGATACTACACCCTAGTATTCACTCTCATAGAAAGAATACATACTTATCTGCAGGGCAAATAACATATGCATACATATCAACATACCCAAATAAATCTTGTTTACATACTTACCTATATAAACGTACATGTACATGGACCCATATCCGCACATTCACACATTTTTAAATATATGAAAACAGACTAAAATAGAATACTAATATAACTACTATTATCACTTATAATAATAATAACAATAATAATTTAAACAGATTTAAATTAAGTGTGTTCATTTTGGTCAATCTCCTTCATCACTTCCGCCTCCCTCTTTTTTCAGAAACTTGCCAAGGAGTAAAATAACGTAGATTCAATTATCTCGCATTATTTCAAAAGCAAGAGTGTAATTTCTTGGTTTACGATTGTATCCTCCCTCAAGAAGTCACTTTTTTTCGACCTATTCCAGTGTTAACGCAATTTAGCAGAATATGGACCCAGTCTTCTTGTTCCGTGCATAAAGGGCGTTGCGAATATTTTATATAAATACATATTTTATAATGAAATATATTTTAAGACGCTCTGTTGACGCGTTGTAGCTGTTGTAGCGTAAGGGCTGGTGCGCTGACTGAGATTTGATTACGTCTATAGATCGAGTCATAGCGCATTCATACTGTGGTAACTCTTTTGACAGAGAATTAAATCTTTTATACGTATAAAATTTACATAAGTGGCTGTAACAATATATGCTAATATAGATTTGAAATCCCAGAGGTGGCGCAGGTGATAGTGTTGTCGCTCATCACCAAGTCGTTCCGGGTTCGATTCCCGATGAGAAAATTTGTAGCTTTTCACATTAAAATCCCAGTTCATATAGTTGTGGCTACTGGAAAGCAAACCTTCCGTCTCCAAGTATCAATAACTCTATTACTAACTACTTCTACTGACCCCTCCACGTGGGCCAAGTTGTTGATAAACCCAGCTATGCGGCCCACCTACTAACAATGACCTACCACCTAACTTCCTACTCCTATCGCTCTATGTAGATAAACTTCAATAGCACGCTACATTTCCCATTTAAAAATACAACACTATAGATTTGAGCTTTTAAAGCACACCCATCCGACTATTTAAGAAACGTACAAACATTTAATATATGGATGAAATACATTGCCTCTTGAAAGAAAAAAAATTCAAAAATGAATTTTCTTCCAGAATTCTTTAAATTCATGATGTTTTTTTAACTTTAGGCAAAGTTTTACATTAATGTTTGAAATATTTTTATACCGATCATTCTGAAAAGATATTTCAGTTCTCGTATACGGATTTTGTCTCGTCGACCATTGTCATCGGCATCGTAGGGATACAAGTTAATAGCAGGTCATGTTGCTTACGATGCGAGTTCCCAGTTTGTTTCTTTATAAATATTTTTGTTACAAATATATTATCGTTGCTAGTTACTAATATTCCTTAAATTAATACGTAAAGTAATTTAAATAAACAAAGAAAATTTGACTAACATTAATATAGGGTGACAATTTACTCAAATTTATTTGAAACAGACAAAACTAAACATTGTTTTCGTAGAAATCATTCCACGCAATTTTTGCTAGAGGTAAGCGGGTAAAAATATACTTTTTACTTCTATCATAGTTAACTAAACTTTTTTCTCGTTTGCAAGTGCTGCAGATTACGTATAGCACGATTGAGACAAATCTTTTATATCTGTATCGAATCTAGCTTCTTTTTTTTTGGGGGGGGGGTAGATCGAAGGTGGGTCTGGGAGTATTGAAAGTTTTGAAAAGATTTGTACAATATGGTTCAATGTAAAGGTGATTTACAATTATCTAAGTACATATTTTAGTGCCTAATACGTAGTACTAAATATACCGATATATCAAACTTTTTTTTTCAAAATATAAGAAAATTTTAATTTTTCTTTCCTTTGAGGAAAGTCCGCCTCTATACTTGCAACCCCTATGTATATATCACTGAACGAACGCATGAGTGTATGAATATTAGGTCGATATGTGACCCTGTTAACATCGCTCGCAGCCATTCTGTTCTGTGTTACCGTGGGGAATCCGAAGCAATCTCCGAGAAGGAAAGTTGGAACAACTGAGGGAGTGAAAGGATGAAGGATACAAGGGAAGAAAGGAATTGGAAGAGCAAGAAGTTTACACTTTCACGTTTTATATTTAATTTTTATAAGGGGTTTGATTAAACAACAGTATGGAAGTTTTACACGCGTAAATTTCAAAAAAGAAATTTAATTCGCTTTCAGCAATATTTTTTCTAAAAATTTAGTTTATTCCGACATCAAGTTGACAAAAAATCCAGAACAAAAAAGATTATAAAATAATATCAAGAGAATTTGGAGATACTTGGGTTGAGGGACTTTCTACAAGAAAAACAACTTACACATTAAGTGTAATTTTACAATAACAAAATTTTGTAATTTTTATTACAATTACAAGAAAGACTATTACAGTCGCAGTAATAATTTTGCTTTTTTGTGGTGTTAATATAGGTTGTAAAATTACGAAATAAAATATTTCTTCTCCAACTCAAATTTCAGTGATTATGAACATTTCTTTCGTTGTAATATTTGACATCATAAGGATAAAAAGATATCGTACATAACAAACAAATTCAATAACAATGAAAATGAAGATACTCATGGAAGGACGAGACAATTATAAAGGAAAGGATTACAGTAAAAACTTGATAATTAAAAATTAGATTAAAATATCATTTTTTTTAATTAAGAAGTAAACACGTAAATCAATTTAAATGTTTATTGTATTTCTGATCCATTTGTAGTTGTATTTCATTCTTATTGTGTCTGTTCCATCTGCACATATTTTTTGTTTTTATTAACATTATATTTCAACGTTATAAAACACAAAAACGGAAAAGACCACATATCTAATTTATTATAATAAAATAATACTTATTTTTATTGTATGAAATTATTTTCAAATTCCAAGGAGTATAGGAAGTAAACGAGGAAAGTATTTCTAGTTCCTTCATCCAGTTTATTTCAATACTCAGTTTGGAACTACGGAATGAAAATGGTTTTTGTGCAAATTGACACGTGTATAAAGCTTGTCTTATTTTTTAGAGAGACTTGTTAAAGGTACAAAAAATACAATATTTTTGTTAGAATTCGGAGACAAGAATCATCATGGACTTCTAACTCTTCGATTCCAGACGTCTGAAATTTTTTCTTTTTTTCGTAATTATTATTTTGTTTTAATTCTTTTCTGATCCTTTATTTCTACCCATAATTATTTTGTTACTTTATTTAGTGAATGAATTTGGGATGTGGCGGAATACAACTTGTGTTCTGACTTTTCATTTAACCACTTCGTAGAGACGGATGTTTCTGAAGGAATGGTATCGGGTTCCGTGGATTGTGAGGTACCGAATCAAAATGTCTGGAGGGGATGTGGGAAAACCCTTTTCAGCTCACACGAGCGGGCTTTCGAGTACCCAGGGTCTTTACTGCAACGATACCACTATGCTTCAGATGTCGGCACAGAAAGTCTTTCTTTAAGAATTGACTTTTTTCTCGTCTACTATCATATTTGAAATGAAATATTTAGTACAAACTTGTAAGTGCACTACATTTTAAAAAGTTCATAACGTTTTGACAGTTATTTACTGTCATCACCAGGTAATTGTAGTACGTAAATAACTGAATATTGTCTACTTACATTGTCATACTAAATCGTTCAATTCTTTCTCTAAGAAACTCAGGGAAAATATGATTTGAATCATTACGACAGAAACGTAAATAAGATAATTTTACTCACATTTGTCTGTTTCACATGTTGTTCCTTTTATATTTAGTTTCAAATTCCGTGTTTTGCGTAGGGTCATTTCCACTCAGAATTATTTCTGTCGTAAACCAGTGGTATGCAACTTCTTGAGATACATGAGCTGTAAAATCTAATTTTGAGAGTACACGAAGCTTGTAAATCATTCCTAGTACTTCTCATTTGTGGGTCACATTTAGGAGGAAACTCACATAATAACTCACACTCACTACTAGTCATATCATCTACCCATAATCTGTCTTTAAATTTAGGAACATTATGAAGCAAATAACTTTTCTTCAAATTATATATCACATTGATACTAATTCTTGCCATGAAAAGGTTTGTAATCCGAGTCCACTCCGTATTTGAAAATATTGCCTTCTGTTACTGAACAAACCTTCCTTGTAACTAAAGACTTTGAAAATTATTTTACAATCAAGTGGAACTCATGAAAATAATTTACATACATAGTTAGAAATGGAAAACCTTTTGTGCACCAAATTTATATTTAGCGTAAATATGATTTATCTGTGAAAAACTTCGAGAGATCTTTAGAAAACAAATTTCACTGTTTTGTATGATAAATTCCTTTACTGAACTAATTTTGAGGTGCTGAATTCAATGGAATAATCAGTCACATTTTCGAAATATACAAGGGATATAAATGTAATAATAAGAAAAAACATCATATAATAACACTGTTTCCTCAAAAACAATAAAAAATAAAATCTTTATACCAAAGAATTAAAATAATGCACAAAATCTACAATGCTAGTATGTAAAAAGCATAATAGTAACATTCATAACTGTGCAGAAACACGTCGAATTTTTCATTTGAAAAAAAAATCTGGTAAACTCACACTTCTTATTCTAAATATGGACATCTCCATATCTTCAGCGAGTAAATTCTGTATTTGTAACCTAGAATCTCAAGTTACTCATTTCACCATTATTTTGCCGCGAAAAAAATGGACAAAAATACGAAAATTGTATATTTTTAAACAATTTATTTGCAGTATCTTAAAAAGAAGACATTTCTGAAGGCAATTTTGGATTCTTCACAAAATAATACATAAAAAAGCTTTATATCAAACAAGATGCAAAATTGCTGTTGTCTAATTTAAGTATAAGTATGTTATAAATGTTACATGATAATACACAAATGAAAAGCAAGACAATAATATTATAAAATCCCAAGAATTGTCTAATAACATCCATAGAACAGATTTACCTGGATGAATAAATAATTAGTACCAACATATTATCACGCATATCATGATGACAAGAATTAATTCAAAATAATATTTCCATAGAGGCATTCGACAATGGATCATATAGCTGCTTCCAGAACTAATTAGGAGACAATTTATGAAATAGTGCACGCACAACAGAGAAATGCTTAAAATTATAAGAATATTAATCTTACTACTATATATCTAGTACTTAGAAGAGTTGATGAAGAAAGAATGATTTTGAAGACAACAAGGAACAGAAAGAAAAGTTGGTTGGGTCATATATTGAGAAGAGATTGTTTACAAAAGAAAGTAATCGGAGGAAAAATAGAAGGTAAAAGATCACGAGGGAGAAGAAAATTTGGTATGTTTACAGATATTGCACATGGAAGAAGTTTTGAACAGTTGGAAGAGGACGCTCAGGATCGTGAAGAGTGGAGAAGGCTGTGTTGATACCTGTCTTTAGACAGATTTACAAATAAATAATAATATATATCTCGTTCATTAAATACGTATTCGCTTTATTCTCGAGTCGATTCTCGCCATCGCCTGTAACAAATTCAAGTTTGGTTATTACGTTGGCTAATGCACACGCAGTACATCAACTGTTTTTGAATTCACATCTTGACCGACATACTTAAACACCCGGATAAATCTTGCGATAAATAGACTTACTATATCGAGGGTAAGTAAACTGGTTGTTAAAATATAAATATGTGATTTACACAACCTACCTCGTGATCAGAATACTTCCTCTTGAAACGTAGTTTCCTCCTATTGCGTGTTTGTGTATAAATAGCCCAATTCAATATTCCTCCCTTTCCTTGTAAACTGCAGATATCCTTATCATAAGACATTTATCTGTGCGGTAATTTCTTACAACTTCACGTACTTCCGGATATGATATACCTGAAATATTTTCTTAATCCTCGGCTAAACGACTTAATCGTCAAAATACATTTCGACCGAACTGATGTCATGGGCATCGCCTGATAGGTTACTACATGGTATAAGATTTTAGTGATATTTCAATGGCTCTAATGTTGCACGTAACGTAATATTTGTTTCGGAATTGGTAAGTTTTAAAATATTTTCAAACTATTTTAAATTTATATTTGTGACCTTTATACAACAATCACGGTTTTAATTACTCCCTCGTGATATTCAATTTACAAAAAGAAATTTCAGTACTTGTTAATTTATATTCAATGCCACTCGTGCATTACGAGTAGAATTTATTAATAACTTTCAGTCTGGTGAAAATGAGCCGGGAATCAAACACGGGAGACCTGTTTTGATCGCAGGGGTATTAACCACTACACCACCTGTTGACCTTCCACAAATAACTGTAATGGTGTACATTATCACCTAGACCGAAACCCCGGAAGGCCAGACACACATCCCCAATAAGGAGATAACTGAACCAGGCGGCACACTGTGGTGTGCGCGCTTTGGTACTAAATCACACGTACCTACATGTTAATGTTGGTTTGTGCGTATATTTCTTCCGTGTACCTCTACACGTGGAGAAGATTTGTGATAAATTTCAGGTGAAAATGGCGACGAGCCCGGGCGAAACTCGGGACTTCTGCTTTGATTGTAGGGGTGTTAACCACTACACCACCGTGTGATACCGGTACATAAGCGCACACAGCGTAGTGAGCCGCCTGGTTCACTTATCCCCTGTATGGAAATGTGTCTTCCGGAGTTTAGGTCTTGGTGGAAATGGTGTACAGTTGTGGAAGGTAAACGGGTGGTATGGTAGTTAACACCCCTGCGATCAAAGCAGAAGTCTCGGGTTCGATTCCCGGTTCGTCACTAATTTCACCTATCTGAAAGTTATCACTCGTTTACTACCTCACCTGATTGAAAGTGTCTACGTGTAGGTACACGGAAAAATATATGCAGAATTTATTAAATTTTTATTGTTTCCGATGTATTCTTATTGAAGCTTTATGCTCACCAAAACCTTGGTCATTAGAGCCCTTTCTTATCAATTTAATTTAATATTTATAAGTACATCTTTAAAATAAAGGAAAATCGTTAGAAATTGCGTTTAAACTGTGGATGTACGAGTACATAAGATTTTGGGGGATATATGACGACCCTAAGCTAAGGGAATTTTTCCTGCCTCCATTTTAGGAACATTTGAGAAAAAATTAAGGTGACGTGTTAGATCATCTACCTACGTGGTAGAAAAAAAACATGTGACATTTCGTTTTCAATTATCGCTTCGCATCGGAATATATATTTTCCAAACCTGTACATCTGGGCCATATTACCACCATCTGATGGTAATGTAGCCCACTTCCCTTCATTCACTACAAAAATTGGTAATTTATTAAACACATAAGTAAAAAAAACGCAAAAGTGAGTAGAAGTTACTTTGTTTTCAAATTCAATGATAAGGAAAGAAATAAACGCCTTTAAAAAACGAAATTTTACAATATTTTTTAAAAATATCATCCTCTTTGGAGGATAAATTGAGGAGCGCACACTTTTCGTGATAAATCTTGCATTTGGAACAAATTACATAATCCTAACATTTTACGCTGTTATTCTTCTTCGAGCTGTCTCGTTTTTCCTCTACCTTTTGTATTGTGAGTGGTAGAGTTACCCTCCTTAATTGCCTGATGATTGTCTGATAATTTTTCCACGTCTAATAATATTCACTATGGATGATTTTGTGAAGAGCTATAGATTGAGCAGTAACCCGCGCAAATTTATCACAGTCAGATTTCTGTCAAATATCGCCGTTTGAAAAAAAAATAGAAGAAAAGAACATAAATTGCAATTGTTCACGCAAACTAGACGTGTTATATTGTTATCTCGAAGAGAAAGTAACGTTTCCGATATGTTAATATGACTCATGGGCCATAAAAGCATATTACATTTTTTGTTTCTAGCACGTTACACGTCAACGCTACGCAAAACCATCATCGCCAGTCAATTCCACAATAATTTATTGAGAAATTGTATTTTTAATAGGAATTATTTTAACTTACTAGAGAGAAAAATGCTTTCAAACCGAGCTATCACAATAAGATGACTGCAGCAATAGACAACCTAGTGTCTAAAGAGCGACGAAGTCCATGAGTGCTCTTTAACTTTGGGGTTTTCCACACGTTATCACTCATGTGTTATTACTGAAGTGAATATGAGCTACATCGATCGTCTGGGTAAACCGCGAGAGGTTGCTATGGGTCAATAGTACAACCGGGACAATACACCTTACAATTAAAGTTGTTTCCAGGAAAAAAATTGAGTGAACGAGATACTGAATTCTCCAGAATTTGTTATATGCAAAGATACCGTTTATCTCGAGTATGTGAAGGGAAACCTTTAAAAATCCTCACCTGGCGTGATCGAGTTCGATACCGAAAACTAATTATTTCACTCTCCCATAGGGGACATACAGCTTCTTCGCCACTAACACAGTTTCGTTTCCAGTGCATGTACTACTGAGTAAGTGACCAATGAAAAAAAGTCATACATATAATTTTATACTTGTAAGTCGAGCGAAGTATAATCTTGCGCAGATTTTGTATTCAATCCTGATATTTTGTTCGTATATTGTTATGTATCTATTAATTAAAGAAATTGTCTATTATAATGTATCTCAGCTTTTAATAACGCTAAGTTTATAAGCTGCAAGACTTAACATTAATATAACAATGGCGAAATGTTTCATGCTACATCGAGATCACTGTAAATACTTAATGTTAAGTTATTTATTACATTTCTTTAAATTCCACATCCATAGTGTATTAGATATTTGGAATTTGGGGTGAGAGAGTGTCAGTCAGTGCGTAGTTATACAGAACCCACAGGAGTTTTGTTTCTTCTCATTTCCTACTAAAATTAAGTTGAAACGAATATAATATTATTTTTCAAATCTTTGTTGTTGTTGTTGTTTCAAAGTACCTGCTTTCCCGAAACAAATATTAAACTAGCAATATATCATGAATTTTTTTAAACATTTTTGTTCTCAATGCATATTCAAAGTATCTTTGGGTGAGTCAAAACTCAACGTACAATGTATTTAGAATAGTTTATTCTCAAGTAACTAAAAAACGCCCATTGTGTTATAATGTTTTCATTTTCTCGAAAAACTCTGTCTAATCGGTTTTGTCTGGCACTTAACTTGGAAAGAGAATAGGGAACTTCATTGGGAATGCTTTGTTTATAAGGTAGAATGCAAAACATCACCATTTTTTTAAAGAAACAATAACCTATTTTCCTAATCTACATCACAATTAAAAAGTCAAACAACAAAAACACTACAAAATCAATCACTTAAAGCAAATCCAATGAATATGTACAATTAACGTACTCAACTATTTAAAATGACTGGTTCAGAAAACAAGGGAGGGAAATTATTAGTTACAAATAAGGATACGCTACTTATGTAGGAAGAAAGAAGTTGGTACAATGAAATAATCCCCATACCACTTCATGTTTGTTACATAATATTCGTAACATAGATAACTGAATATTACTAAACTCGTCGAGGACAACATACAAGGCAATGAAACTGGTAATGACGGTAACATTGATTATCGAGCGATATTATTATTAATGGAAATGATCATGACAATAGAGGTACTGATAAGCCAAATGATTGGGAGTTGTTATCGGCACAAGTATATACGTTTAATTTGGTATTCGAAATAATGTAATTCAATGAAATATAATCGAGATTTTTAGTTTTGACGGATCTGTGATATGGGGCCGTTCATAAATTACAATACCCACCCTGGGAGAACGGCGTTTGTGGTACTGGTACATTGCGTTACCGTTGGGCAGGGAGTGTTTGTCTCCGGTTACGTACCGCCTAGTTTTACAGGCCGCTTTAATCATAAACTTCGTCACTGTAATCTATATACGTATTCAACCACGCCCTGAGAGCACAGAGCAATCAGGAACGAACAATTACGGCAGAGCATCAAAATTTGTCCTCACAATTTAAAAAAGAAACTATTTTTAACGGGGGCAGATAGGGCTAGCATTAAATAATTATGGGGATAAGATAAAAAGTATTGATACATGCGTGTAGTTTCTATAAAAGTAGTCATTTTTGCGTTATGAAATTTTTGGACGAGCCCCTACTGGTAGATCCACAAGTAGTTAAAACCAGAGGGAAAGTTTTTGACATGAAGCAAAAATTATCTCATTAATCCAAGCTTACATTAATATATTACGCACGGAAATTCATACGGCAAGCGGAGTAATTCAACATTAAATTTCCAATATATTTTATCATTTAAATACATACATTTAGAACAATTTAAATAATTAATATCATTAAGGGTAAACTGTATTGGTCATCATGCAAATACTGTATATTATTTTAACAAACATGCGTATAATTTCTTTGTAAAATATAATGAAAACTGAATGAATGCTTTTCATTGATTATGGGTAATATTAAGCGCTATATTTTGATAATTCAAGATCGTCGAACTTAAATTGCCGTCTTAACAGGATAACACGAAAAATTTATCATAGTATTGTAACACTAGGTTTTGTACGAGAGTTTTGATGGAGAGAACAGCTATCGAGCAGATACTCCGAAAGGGACAAGGTTCTCATTAATTTCTAGTGAAGACAACATCTTTGTGCCCTCGACGCCAACTTCGCTCGCATTGTGCCGACGCCTAGAACAGATGTCTAAATACAGTAGTCTAAGCACTTTCTCCTGTTCTTATCATAAGAGTAAGCTTGTATGCATGAAGAATATACAAAGCTCTAGTTAAAATAACTTAAGTTCTGTTTTCAATTGTCACTACAAATAAACTGTTAATAATGTTTCACAATTTGTTTTCTTCCTTATTTGCCCATTTTACAAATGCTTATCGATTGAATGAAGAGTTCACTTTTTTTTTTTAATTTCAAAACTTAATGCCCCAAAGATAAATCACGAAACGTCTTGTGAGAAGGGAACTTAAGTTATTTTTATATTCTTATATGATTTTGTATATTTGTGAAAAGATATGATTTCGTATATTTATGAAAAGATATGATTTCGTATATTTATGAAAAGATATGATTTCGTATATTTCCACGTCGAAGATGCAACAGAAAATGATCGTAGAATTAATACCGGGGTATAATTTACTTTTATACACAGGTGTTATGAATATATTTCCTTTAATGTAAACGATGAGTTCGATTAACTTGTCATGCGACAATGTAATATGCCATTGAAAATGTGGAACACCTAATAATCAATAATCGCACGACATTTATGCAGATACCATTCGTAACGCATCATCCCTGACTGTTAAAAGTAGAGACGCAAGTTTTTTCAGATACGAGTCACTGGGTCAGTTTGGTCAACCACCAAGAGTCGTGTTGTTTGTAGTGCATCGATTTTGACTCCACCTTCCCATGCGTGTTAAACCCTTGCCGCCGAAGTCACAGCCGCGATCTCGCATTCACGCACGCTCGTACCAGCTGTGCGTATTCTGCGTGCCAGGAGATCATGTGCGCATGCGTGCGACGAAGGCAAGCTCTTTGTCGTCGCCATCTGCCGTTCGATATCTGGCGTCGTGGCCAATTAAGGTCACGGCCATCTCACACGCTCTTCACTAACCCCGAGTGTTTTCAACAATCCTCCTCACAGCTAATGGATCCAGGTCCCAAAAGTTTTTTTTTTCTTTCACACTTTTTACTGTTGGCAATGAATTATTGGCCGAAGATAAAGAAAGTGAGAGGTGAAAAGTGTATGTAAATTTGATGAAGAATAGAATTGAATTTGAAATAAAACGTCTTGTTAAATGTAATATTGAGATCAGAATTTCAAATAAAAAAACTAGGGAAAGCAAGTCATTCTTATAGGCAATAACATTGCAAGTAATGATAGAAGTTTGATAAGATTTATCTCACCATCATTAACAATCAGTATATCGTTCATTGGACATAATGTTGTTTAAGATATAGCTAATATTTTCTTTTGTCTAATGAAGCATAAAATATTGTGATGGAAATAGCTACGAGTCGAGTTCTCCTACTTTGATCCCCAACAGTCATATGATCAAAGCAGGGGATCCCGGGTTCAGTTCCCGGCTCGTCCCCTTTTTATCAGGTAGTAGCTATCACGCATCTTCTCCAAGTGTAGGTACACGGAAGATATACGAGTATATGTATAATATAAAATTCTATAATGCACGACTTGGAACTTGAAAATAGTACGTAGGATTTGATGCTTATTGAATTCATAATTAAAATGCAAACTTATTAGTAAGATAGTACATCCTTCGCGTTCTCTTAAATGAAATATTTGTGAGAAAGCTCATAAAAATCAAACTTATAGCCCTAATAGGGTTATTATGATGAAATAATATTAATGTGTTGTGAAAATATAAAACAAGAAGTAAACGTAGCTGGTAAAATTATCATTGAATAATTTACCTACATTTCATTAACCTAACCTACCTAGCCTTATCCCAGTTCATGTGGGGTCGGCGAATGGGGACGGATATATGATGCTTCGTTTTGGTTTTGGCTGGGGAATACTAGGGTGCCGGATGCCCTTCCTGCCACACCTCCCCTAAAGCGGTGATTATGAATGACATGGGGGTGAATGATTATGAGTGGTGGAATGATAGGTAGGGGAAACGGGAGAACCCCGAGATAATCTGCCGCGATCACCGCGTCCACCACTTCTACTTGGATCGGACCTGGTTCGGCGTCCCCAAAGGTAGAAGGCGAGTGCGTTAGGCACTACGTCCCTTTTACCTACATTTCTTTGAAGGAAATATTTTCATTTATTAATGTAGACAAATATAAATGCCTATAAATGACATTTAAAGTCTGAAATTACATTCAATACTTAATGTAGCTGTTTTTGTTCACAAATTACATTCGTTACCTTGGTATTATCAACTTACGAACTATTATTATCATTAAATGAATAATTATTTTGCTTGGTCGGTATACATGAATTCTGATCATTTATTTGATCTCGTTAATGAAGTTCATTATTTTACCCGGGTACATTCCATTCAGTAAAGTATATTTAAATTAAAAATATAAACACAGGGAATTGAATACGAAAATAACTGGAGTGTTATTCAGCACATTTGATATTTTCGTATCCCCTAATATGCAAAATTACGGTGAGATATGGAATTATACATTTATTTGCTATAGAGTCAGGAACGTAGCCAAGGACGAAACTCAGGGGTCCCCGACTGGTCCCAAAGTTTCAATTAAAATACTTAATTTGTATATTGTATACATTCATCAGTTGTTAATTCATAAACGACCAATCAATTGAACACATTGGAAATATTTTAATAACATGTAACTTGAAAGGAAACAAGTTTTGACCTCCCCACAAAATAAATTTCTGGCTTCGTGCCAACAGTCATAGTACCATTGGTATTAATTTTATGTAAGGATTGCAATCTGAGATGTGCAATGATTTGAACAAGAATTTTAGAAAAAAAATGTCTACGTATTCTACTTCGTGAACTAAATGAAGACCAATGTATTTTAAGTGTTAATATTAAGACTTTCTATTAAATAAATTATCGTAGATTTGCATGAAAATTTATGTTATGATGTAATTATTTCTCCATTATTTCTGATCGCATATTTGTAGCAGCATATAAAGCGTGTAATTGAATTCGGTTTATAGTATTACTTGATACAGGAAAATACGTTACTTAAACGTCATATAATTATGAAATCTTAGGAAATACGTTTGTAAGTCGTTGCATGTACACACCAGTCATCCCCGTTGTAAATGCTGTTTCTTTATTATTTTTGTCACTATTTTACTTTTCATTAAGAAATAAAGAGAACTTCACTTATGTAACAATATCATTTACAATATGCAATATCCATTTTAACGCATTCTTCCATCGTCTCATTCATCTACAGCAATCATCAATAAATGACAAACGATGAGCATGCAACAATAAATGAACGAACAAAAATTATTCACTTTTTGGACGTGAGCTGGGAAATGTCATATGTCGTCGAGTTTCTCATGTTATAAAGTACAAAATACACGTCTGTGACTAATGTCGACATAAATATGATCTTTTAATTACCACTTTAATTATTCAAGAACACCCAAAATAACAAACTTTTTGCTATTATGCCTCATTCCTTACATTTTGGACGGGGGGGGGGGATGTTTGAAAACGTCCAATGTGGTCCAACAAACAACTGGTTTTCAGTTTTTATCGGAAGCAGGAATCCGAAGGGTTTTTAAGGGAATCAAGTAATGGGCTGCTGGTCGTATCACCTGATGCTCCCTGCGGCTCAGATGGTCCGTTCAAAGCCAGGGACGATATATAGAGATAACGCTTGCTTCGAAGGTTCAGGAGTAAATCACGGCATTACCACGGTCTGACATGAGCAGGTGCCGTTTTTTTAATAGTAACCACCATGTTGTCTCTGCTTGGTCACAGACGAATGGAAGTTTTTTATATCGTAAGATTTATTAGGTATATTAGGTTGATGAAATGTTTCTCATCGATGAAATGTTTCTCATCGGAATTTTCAGGGATCAAAGTTTCAAAATTGCAGTGAAATGTTTTTATTGCGGTATCCAGAGTTATGAAGAATTTTGAATCTTGGTGGACCAAAATCAAGTTATTGTTGTGAATATTTACGTTATGTACGGTAAAGCTAGAATGGTCTGCGTACAATTCAATTAAATAAATTTTAAGAAATGTAAATATTAATTTTTGCTAAACTATCCAAGAATAATTTTATGCATTTCCCTTGTTCTTTTGTTGCTTTGATTTAATTTAATGCCTCAGCTGTAATAAAACCAAGGAAGTTATTTTGCGCTATCTCTCCTTACAGAGTTGATGTGATTGCGCACACGAGTAGAAGGGATTGTTATAAGTAATAACTACAATTATGTTGTTAACAATAATAATTGGATTTATATTACATTTTTAAGGTTTCTTGTAAACAAATATAATTGTATTAGGAGTGAATATTCTGATTAAACAATCAGAAAAATGAAATAATTTTAATTCACGAGAACAAATTAAAAGAATCAGATGAAGCAGACCCAGATAAGATTACAATGTAACATTAAGTTACATGACAACACATTTGACTTAAAATTAGTCCATTTTCATTGCCCTTTGTTTTCTTTCGTTCAATGCGTAATATCTCCTAACATGGAAACTAGTAGGAACTGCGACATCTCTCCTTACATGCAAACTCTCCCGTTTCGGTAGGAGATATTCCGCGCCCTATTATTTTAACATAGTCGGTGTTCGTACCGTTAGTCTGGGTTAGTAGTTCATGAGAAATCGTGAAAATTTTTAAATAATTTGTATTACTGCCATTCTATAGAAATGCAGAGGAAGAGTTACGAAAAGTCAAGCACTTCCTTAGGGAAAACGAAACAAAAACAGAAATGCTTTGTCCTAGGCGCTCGAAACATTCAAGTAGACACTCCAATTCTGCTGTTGTACAACTACCTCGAGTCATTGCACACCCACTCTATTCCTTCTCCTGATCCCCTTTGTGTGCAATCTCTCAACCGCGTCATCGCTCCAGCTTTATCTTACACTAAGCTACCACTATCTGCATTATGGGAAAAAATTGGATGGAAATAACTTTGTTCTAAATAAATATATTGGTTTAGATGAAGGGTTGGCAAACTTGTTTTGTGACGGAACAAATAGTAAATGTATTAGTTCCTGCTGGCAAAAGGGAAAATTAGAATAATTGTATAGATAAACNTATTAGTTCCTGCTGGCAAAAGGGAAAATTAGAATAATTGTATAGATAAACATCCCTAAATAACAAAAACACACACACACACAAATATATTGAAGAAAATGTAATGGAATATTCAAAATAAATAAAACTAAAGAATAGATTATTTTTTGAAATACGGCACTGGGATGAATAGAGTTTTTTGCTTGGGTGGGCGAGTCATACTTCTCCAAACTGGGGTTGAGAGTTAACAACTACAGCAGCGTTTGTTTACGGATATGTTTTCCTTTCTTTACTTTCTTTCCTTAACACCGCTTATCCAAGAGAAACCGTATCTGCCCGTCGGCTTTCAATCAAGAGTGAGGGAGCCCCAAAGCGCCTAGCCTTGGCTGGCGGGCTGGCGGGCTGCCAGTCTGCGGACGGAAGACAGACTGAGCAGTCAGCTCCGTACCTACTCCCAAGATGATTAAAGAGGAAATCAAATTTCCTGGACATTAAACCGCAATGATCTTACAGCTTTAGTAATTCTATTGACCATCCTGTTTCTAGACGACAAGGAAATGAACTTCCAGACAACTAAGGACTTGTACGTAAAATAACTTTCTTTATAATCAACTAATCGACCCTGCTCGAGTGTTTTTTTTTGTAATGCACTTTACTCTTCATAATAATTTATAGGCAAAAATAGTATGATTATGAACAAAAAATGTGGTGATATCTTAATTAGTTTGTTTAGCAAACATTTAAAGAAAAACAATTCATTCCTATAATCCTTTAGAATTTCAACAAATTATTTTGTGGTGAGCCTCCAGAATGTATAAGCAACATTTCGGCAAAATTTCAAGTTCCTATCATAAATGATTTTCCCACTACTGTGATGGACTTGGTCATTCTGTACAATGCATCAAACATTTTCACTGTTTTCCACCCAATCAGAATTTGATATTGAAAATTATAAAAATTTATTCCTTGATTATTTACTTAATACAAATTTATTGATATAAGATTTTGTAAGATTGATGTAATATATTTGAATAAGATTAGTTTTTAGGTATTTAATCCCTTGTAAGCTCCCAGTGAGTAAATTAGTTTATTTTCCTTCGCATGTTTGTGTCTGCTTATTTTTGAGTTGTTTTTTTTACAATAATTTTTATTCATTCATCATTTAATAAAAATCCACGATAATTTAATAAAACTATATTTAATTAAATATGATTTGATTCAAAGTAATGTGACTAATTTTTATATATGTTTTATAATTCGTATAAAACAGACGAATTATTGTAATTAGTTGTATAGCTATTAACTGTGGAATGTACGAATATTTGAATATGTTTTCACTGAATTTTTACCACAAACATTGTCAAACTAAAGCAGGACGCACCCCAGAAATGTTTCATTTCAATGGTAACAGTTGGTGGGTAGTATTTACAAGGGATCAATACTCGTCTAAAACTACTTGTCTATTAACGGTATTCCATTATGCTATAATATATACAAGATTAAGTAAACTCAATCTGAGAAGAGGTTTTTTTTAAGAAATAGAGTGTTCTAATTTAACAAGAGTGTAGAATATAAATGTATTTCCGTGATAGTTTTAAAATTTAAAAAATAGAAATACATAAAACATTGCTAGAAGTCCACTTTTTTAATAAATAGAGGCAAAGCGAACTCCCACTCTCTTCAAATGCTTCCCCTGCCCTACCCTGTTTCATACATCTAAAACTTTTATACAGAATACGGACACATTTAGAAGGTCATACGTTTTTTTTAATAAAACAACAAATAAAGTTTACCATAAACACAGAAGTTTCCAAACAACTATATCCATGTTAATCAATAATGGTGCATCCGGACGTCATATATAGTTTAGAATTCTAACAAAATCTAGTTCATATTCTACATTGAACTCATTAGGGTGCATTTAGATTTTCTCGTGCATATTCTGTCACATAATAATTGAACTTTCATAGAAACCCAGTCCCATTGTTGCACTCACGTTTTCATCGTCATAATTCCATAATATTATTACATCATTTTACAATTTGGTTGTCTTGATATTTTCGTATTTATTTACATTTTAAAATACTATAGAGTACTTTTTGTCGAATTACCTAACGTCTTGTTGTAATCCTAAATAATTATTTCAATCATTTTGGTCGTCGGTTTGTTTATTTATTCACTTATTTAATATCTCATTTGTAACTTTCGTAGTATACATTCGTTATTATACAAATATCCTTCATTCAGTGTTGTCAGTTTTCAAATATTCTCATTTGCTTTTGTCCTTAAGAAGCTAACCAACTCACAACAATGGACACAATCGTATTCCTCAACGCATTCAAAGCAGACCTTCAGAAGGCGTACAATGAATTGGTACATTATAATGAACCACGAAGCAGTACGCTGGAAGAAGTCAACAAGAAAGCGACCGGCGGTTGGACTACAGTCAGGAATACTCGCCGTCCTTCCAACTGCTATCACCCGGTTAGACCAACGACAGATGCAAGGGTCCAACTCTTCACTCAGAATAGGTTTAGAGTGTTAGATGACATGTCCCAGTTTACTCCCCTACCTAATCCTCCTACCCGTTTCATCCCTTCCCGTCCATTGTGGGGCTTTAAGGCTCGTCGACATCTAGGTCATTAGAGCCCTAAAATTCTGTACAGGTAGGGAAAATGCAGTTACGCACTAAGGAGAGCCAACATGACTCTCCCCGCGTATGGAACTCACCGAATGACTCAACCATACCCATTAAAACCCTCCTGAATTACAATATATCAAAACATATCTCAAAACATTGAGGACAAAAAATGAGGAGAGGGACAAAAAATTAGGAAAATGAAAGATACCCTAATCCTCATAGCGTGGGGATCAAAAAGAAAAAGAGGTGACCAAGGAAGGAGTCTGGAACAAGTGGAAATAATGCCAGACTCAGCTCGGGGCCCCATGTTTGCCAAACACGTACTTACTAGATGTAAATCCCCTGGGGGGCCCGTCCAGTATCTAAACCTGTTCACAAATCACGCACTGGTAAGCAGAGTCGCCCAAATACACGTAAAGTAGTGCTACCCAGAGATGAAGTGAACACTTCCTAGCAGAAATCAAACGTGCTCATATTAGCTCATTCGCACGGTCGCCACATGCCCTGTGTTTTGCATGGATTGCTTCCCAACCAGTTCTCAGTCTCCGGTTTCTATAACCCAAAAGCTCGTTTGACTGAAGTTATTCGAGAACTGGTCACGTACACTAAAAAACTCACAGAGCGGGACACAATAATCATCATAGGAACGACATTTACTTGGGAGGACATTTCAACGCTTCTGAAGACGTACAAAAATTAAAATCGGCCTCTCAGCACACAAACATAGTACTCTCTAGACTACCTCCACGTTTCAACGTTCCACAAATAAACCATGAAATTAACCTGGCAAACATCTCCCTAAAACATCACCTGCAAGACAAAAATCACATTTTTTTAATTTGCAAACACACCTGACTGCCAAGGACTTTACCCAGCACGATTTACATCTGAGACCGTCTGGGATACATCACTTCAGTTCTCTCCTAGCTTTACATCTGACCTCACATCATCCACCTGCCCCTTTATCCACTCCTATACCTCCTCCTCCCTCTGCTCTTACCTCATCACCACCTCCTCCTCCTCACATCTCCACACCCATTTCTTCTCCTGTCCCCGTTCTTTCACCTACTCCTTCCCAATCTCACTCGACCTCATCTATTCCTACATACACATCTCCTGCCGCCCTCAAACATAGTTACAACTTGCGCTCAAGAGTACGATGTGGTACTCGAAGGTAACAATCGCGTTCGGGTGCGGTGTACGGGCTTGATGCGGAACTAGAAGTTGTACCAAATTCAAATCCTTCTCCACAATCTAGCGTCGATTCCATTTCTCGTAAATCGCAAACTCTTTGCGAAAATAAAATAATTATATTTCATCATAATATCCAACCTCTTTCAAACAAATTGACAGATATTGAAATTCTGGTACATGAAAATCCATTCTATTTGCTATACCTCACAGAACATTGGTTTTCAACTAACAAAATCAATGACACTGCTATTACTAATTATTATTTAGCAAGTTCGTACTGTCAGCAAAATTTTAAAGGCAAAAATCCCCACGGAGGTACGTGTATCTACGTTCGTAATGATATTTTATCTTCTCCAATGCCAGGCTACGAGAACTTCTGCGTAGACAGTGTGTTCGAAATTTCTGCAGTTAATCTGACCGACACCGGTATTATTGTTTTGTGTATTTATAGATCTCCTCAATCAGGACTTGACATCTTTTTCGGAACTTGGAAGTTGTTTTAAAATATATCACATATAATTTTACTAAATCGATCGTTATATGTGGTGATTTCAACATCGATTTCCTTACTACATTTGCTCACATTCACCAATTAATCGATTCAAGAATCTTATCGACTCCTTCAACCTTATTAGTATGATAAACGACCCCACTCGCCTCTCCGGTTCATCTCAAACATTTCTGGATCAGATTATTGTCAACAATGGAATCTCGTATTTCTCGGATGTGTTAATCGCCAGATACAGCAATCACCTTGCTCAAGTATTGATTATTAATGATAAGTTCAAACCACTTAACCTTTACAAGTTTTCAAGAGAGTTAAATGACACAAATCAATCCATATTTATAAATTATTTGCGTGAAGAAACATGGAAAGATGACTACAATTGCCAAAACACCGACGACAAATTCAATGTATTTATCTCAATATTCCTAAAATATTACAACTCTAGCTTTCCGATAAAACGCAAATTAATTGACACAAAGAAATACAATAGGTATAAGGGATAAGAATTTCTTTAAAAAATAAACGCTGTTTATATTATCTTTCAAAACTCTATGACCAACCATCCGAATTCCACGATTATTTTCGTAAATATAAGACTATTCTTCGAAAAGTACTCTATGCAGCTAAAGGTATGGAAAACGACACCTAGGTACTAAAATCGATCAACCGGAATGAAAGCCATGTGGCAAATTGTTAAAAATTACACGTCAACTTCTGAAAATCGCGAAGAAAATATTTCTCTACTAAACGATGGCAAAATCGTATCAAATCCTCAGGACATCGCAAATTTGTATAATTCTTACTTCTCAGAAGTAGGTAAAATATCAAATTCAATATATCCAAATGAATGTCCTCCAATTATATCCACCCACGTACCCATTTCTATTTTCACTTCCGAAACATAACGCCAGTGAAGTCATGAGAATCATCAGCTCATTAAAAAACAAATTTTCAACAGGCATAGATGGTATACCCAAGTGTATTGCTAAATTTTCGTCCCACGCTGTATTAAATCCACTCAGAAATATTTTTAATAGTTCTTTATCGGAAGGGGTTTCTTAAAATATTCCGGAGAGTAAATTAGTTTATTGTCCTTCACGTGGTCATAAGGAGTTGTACTGCTTTTTTGTCAATAAATTTATTTATTTATTTATTATATTTTATTCGTTATATGCCGAATCTTTGAAGTCGTAAAACATTTTTAAATAATCACAGAAGTGTGAAAATGTACTATATTTAAGTTTAATGCTCAAAATGTCACTCAATTCAAGTTTCGGGTTTCAAAAGGAACGAGCCATTTAGTTGTTTATAGACCAACGAAGTCCTGCAATTTGTGGTGTGCGGTGGGCTGCATACAACTCTATTCATCGCTTCCCTGAAAGTAATTTGAGCGATAAGCGCGGGGGTTTTGCTGAAAACGCGTATCAAAATAGCGGCATCACAGAGATCAAAGTAAAATCCCACTGCACTCTTTGTGAACATGTTTTAGGGAAAGCCAGTGACCATTCATGGCCTTCGGAAAATCAAAATAATGAATCCACAAAACTGCTTTTTACTAAATCGCTAAACCCGTCTGTGGAATGAGGTAATACAAAGCGGCAGATTTGTAATTAATAGATATATTTTAATGTCCTATTTTTGTACAGAATCCTGAACCTTCTATGAAAGTTTTGCAAGATATATTTATTACACTGTGACAATGTTTTCATTCAAAGTACTAATACATTATTTTATAATATGTACATTATTATATGGAAACTTGCAGGGCATTAGGGATTCAAGCGGATTTTTTAACCTTTTTTTATTTTAACTCTCATTCGGCATTCTAATTTTTCGAAATTCATAAAATAAAATTAAAAAACACACACATTTATTGTAGTGTTTTTTAATTTGCAAAAAGAGCATTTTGTAATAAACTTTTGCAAAAAGAGTTGATAATACTACATATTGAGTTTTATTGCTTATACTTACTTTATAATTATACAAATTGTATACGGGAAGTTTTGTAATCAGTCAAAAAAACGTTTTGAGATATCTTTGGCTTTTAACTAATTGGCTTTCGGAGAATCTATTTTCGAATATTGGCGATGATGACCAATGTCGTATATATGTATGTTCAGAATTTTATTCCCCCAATGGCTCACGAATAAATTGATGTATCGAAACCAAATCTGAGATTTGACTTTGAATGCATTGAGAATTGAGACCTATTTATGGACTGCTTGATTACACATAAAACTTATGGTTTATTAAAATTTTGAAAAAATTATTATAAGTACTTTGACTGTTTGCTAATTCTTCGTACAGATTACTCAGCTGCATTTCTGTACGTCGCACCCTCTGAGAATTACAGTGAAAACGTTTTACGCAAAGTAATGGGAGCCATTTGTTAGATCAATCTATGAGGCAATTGCAAAGAGCTTAAGGTGAAAGATAATTCATGCAATCTGTACTTCAATGTGCTGAAAAGATGTTTGGGAGTGTATAACGGAATGATTGTGAGGATAAATACATTGGAACCAACTAATATTTTTAATGCGTCATTGCGTTTGAAAATATAATACTTTATGATTTTTTTGGGAAATGTTTTTATGTTTTCTTACATTTTATTGCCAATTAGTGTGTTTAGTCCTACAATATTTTTGTTATAAATTATAATTCAAAAATTGAGTGGGGCATACTCCTGATTTTCTTCATTTTATTTGATGGACTCGCTTCAATCATTTGACCACCTCACTCCAATTCGGAGTTCACCTCAGCAAGCTTGCTAGTGGATTTCAACTTGCATGCCCACACTTTAGGGCTTCTTCCCATTCAGACTCCATACCATGCACGGGTATCACCCAGGTGTCGACAACAGTCTGTCGTGGTTATACTACTGAATTTCTACTCTAGATTTATAAATGTAGTAACTTTCAAATTAAAATTTATGTTATTTTCGTTCATGTAATTGTAAATTTAATTGGTTATCGCTTTTTCACGGAAAATATATTATTTTTTGACATACGATACAATTATTTCCGTTCTGTACCAAAGGCGCAGTTAGGTTTAAAATAAATGACATTAAAATTATTATATATTCGTCAGACATCATCGATTCTAACATACGATCCTAGTGGCGCCGGATGTTTACTATTTCCCGTCCCTAGCTTTTCGCTTTACCGGATCCCTTCTATGCGTTGCGTAAGGGTTTATCCTCACGATTCGCGAATGGGGTTTTCAACCAGCAGAGGTTTGCGCTTCCGCCTAACCTGGAGCGTGCTTACAATTACAAATGCTTTGGATGGCGATGAAAAATGACTCAGGGGTCAAGTATATTAACGTTAAAATCATTGTCTAAGATAATTGCTCCTCAATTTTTATTTCAGTTTCTTGGTGAAGTTCGTCTAGTGGATACTTTTTAATCACTATAGATGATGTTATTATATATCAATATGTATATAAATGATGAATCCTAGAACTTTGATACGTAAGTTAAAAATATTTTTTTAATTTTCGTCATGGAACGAAACATCAAAATCCTAATTTGGTTTCGAATTGAGTTATAATAATCGTTTGATGCTTAAATGTACTTACACAATTTATTTAATTGATGAAGAAAATATTTCAATTTAATGTACCGTGTATTTTAGGATTACCTATTCCAGGAAGTAATAGGAATTATTACGAAATATTTCCCAACTCTAATAGATATATTTTCTTCATCCATTATCAAAATATCCACAATATTTTACGGAAATTTTGAATTATTACATAAATGAGTAAAATGTAAAATACCCGAGAAAATGTGTGAACTATTAACGAACGCATGTTTTATACAAAGGTAATAAATATTACCATATTATATCTATTTGATATTACCTTTTTCACTTAATATAACACATATTATTAAATATGTTTTCTTTTTTCATGCAGATTTCAAATCCTTGCATTATAAATCACTATAAAAAAATTATTTACGATATGTAATTAAAAGTAAACATGTCTTTAACTGATTTCTTATAAACTCTATTTAACATATTAAATCTAAGTTGGATGTTTGTAATAACACTATTTCATTTGTTTCAGGTACGTTTGGAACACGCTACTTATCATTTCCTTTAATATTTAAATAAGGTAAAATAAAGATTTACCTCAGTAAAATGTATGTAAGACATATTTTTTTAAATAAATAAAATTACATCCAGCTTTGCATGCACATTATTGGTAATTTTAAAACGACCATAATAAGCAATTAATATTTTATTGCTTTGAATACCGTAACATTTAGATGCTACCAATGCTATACATTTCTACTATTTTAGTTATACAATATCTTGTAGAGTTTTTCCTGGCAATTGATTTTTAAACTGGTTTTGAAACCACAACAGACGTGAATTTCAGAATCACAACAGACGTGAATTCCTCTTCATTACAAAATCGGATGTTCCCACTAAATTTTTCATGTTTATAATTTATCCACGTTAATTCATTAAGTGCTAAATCAAGTTACTGTACAGATTTATAATGGGAATACTTCCACTGAATTAAATTAGTTTTCTTGATATCAAATGACCCTTTTTTATGAGCAGCCATATATTTACATTAAAAGCACAAATAATTTTTTAAAATGTAGATATATGTCTGCTCATAAAAAAGAGTCGTTTGATTTTGTATTAATTATAAATGCAGTCAGAAAATATGACTAATTAATTACTTTTCGTTATTTGCTGAGTAATCTTTTGTATCCGTTTTAATATTCATTATATTTGAAATCTTGACACATCCTCTGAAACTTTTTGGAGCGTGAAAAAAAAATCAATTGAACACCACTTAATTCTTTGATACGACCGTTAAAATATTCTCAAGCTCCTTTTAAGTTTTTATTATTCCTTCCAAGAGATCGAAAAAGAAAATTTATGGAATACCACATTTAGTTTTGTAACAACAGAAGTACTGAAGTAATTTAGTTTTGTAACAACAGAAGTACTGAAGTAATTGTGTTTTGTAACAACAGAAGTACTGAAGTAGTTTTTCTTGCCAAGCAAGCATAAAAAAATGATTGATAGTTTATGGAAATTACTAAATAATTGTAAAGATAAAGCGCTGGTATAGAATGGCACGAGGCGAGGTTATTATAGAGGTATGAAATGCAAGAATTAAGAAGCAAGGGCAGTGTCGACATTCAAATCACAATTCACTTCCAAGAATCAACTCACAGCTCTCACAGATAATTGGTTTATTTGATTAATCACCATCATTCAAAATATATAAATGAATGATTACTTTGATGATAATCTTCTTACCAACCCCATTGATCGGTGAAAATAAATTGATTTAATTATAAGTTATTAGATCGCTGTCATAAATACTAAAAGAGAAAAAGGAAACTTTAAAAAAAATCTCTAAAGGTAGGCTTCTGAGGCCAGAGTCAGTATGAACTTGTTTGTCCGGGACAAACCGCGTCTTAAAAAATTATTCACGCTGTATCTCATAATATTAAATAATGTAAAACGTCTGAAAAAGTTTATTACAAAAATCGACTTAAGTCCTTGCGCTTCCACAAGAATAAAGTGAATTATAATTCAGGAATAAAATAGTTTTATCATTAGTGCCATTGACTTATTAGGAAATGTGTTGCCCTTTTGAAGAAGCCTATCTTATCACATTTCAGGAAAGATTTTATAACTTGCATCTATAAGACTTGCAGCCTGTACGTTTCTTGGTATACCTCTTGATTGTGAGATAAAAGACATTAAAAGGAAATCGCATGATAATAATTTTAAACAAACTCAATCGATTCAATGAAACTCATTCAATAGAAAACATATTTCCAACGACTCCTTGAATTACATAATTCGATTACAAATACTCACCAAACATCAGTAAGTTTCGAAAGAAAAAACTTCAAATCTTCATTAACATTACGTCACTAGATATTTAAGATGATAAGACAAAATTACAAAAGTTTCATTGACTTCATGAACTAATTTAACAGCTTAAAACAAATTGTAAGTAAACTATTTACAACCGTGAAAGTAGTTTATAATGTACAAAGAAACTTTAATGTACAAAGATATATGATACTTAATGGCTATATCAAAAGAGACGTAAAAAACAAAATTCACACAAGGAACATTTTTGCAGCGGAAAGAGGTTAGATCCACGATTAAAATATTCGCGAAGAAAAGTTTCAATAGGTCATAAATGCGGTTGCTTTATCTAAAGGAAAATCAAACTAAAAAGCAAACAAAGTCTCCAGATATTTGCTTCTCAACATGCTCTAGAAAATTTTGTACTGGAAGAAATTGTGTGAAAACAAAATAATTGTCTTTTTATTGGATTTGTAAGAAAATTTTAAAACATAAATAAAAAAACTTGCGACCTTTCTTGAACGAGCACAATATACATTTATTAATCTAGAACGCAGATATTAGAATTAGAACAAATAAATAAATGTCTCTTTCATAATATTTGAGTACTATATAAATTATTTTATGTATTTGAAATAGAAAGTACGAAAACAACAGACGTACTAACAAAGTACTAAATAACTGAAACAAATTTCAAAAAATATTTAGTTGGATAAATTTGATACAGCGAAGAAAAGTTTTATATTTTTCGTGATTCAAAAATACATACTGTTCGTCCGTTAAATGTCATAAGTATTAGATGATTTATTTAATTTGATGGATAGTTGGCAGTATATTGATAGGTATATGACCAATAAATTGAAAATATTGTGGTACAGTGTCACCAATATTTATTGTTATTAATTAAAGCGAAAGCTTTTTCGCTGACGTAGTCAGCATCTTCAGGCTCTTTCTTCAGAAGAATATTTTGGCAAATGTCTGAATAAGGAGCCTGAAGATGCTGACTACGTCTGCGAAAAAGCTTTCGCTTTAATTAATAACAATAAATATTGGTGACACTGTACCACAATATTTTCAATTCATATAACTTGATTAACTAATTCAAATGTAGTAGAAGAAAAGTTTTATTTTAAATTATGTATTTTTCTAGCAACACTTGTATCTAGCACCTCGTGGAAGTCGCTAATGTTTATTGCGTTACAGCAAGGTTCCTCGAACCTCCTCTCATAACATGGCTTTTAAAGTCTCCCTTCAAAAGGACTAAACTTGTGCCCTCCTCCGCCTCATGGGACTATGCACTAAATCCCAGCCTGATATTCCTCGCTTGTTGTCTGGCGAAAACATACTTTGCTAATTTGGAGTTGAGGAAGTCCAGAAGTTAGGGGAGATGGAAGTTGCGATAAAAAGTGGTTTAGCAGCGGAAGAGGCGGTAGGCAGGGGAGATGAAAGAAGGGGTAGTTAAGTAATGTACGCGACTGTGGTCGAGGCAAGTGTGGGAGTTGTAATTGTAGTGCCACGGTGATGAGTTTGGGGGTATGATCTTAGCGGGGATTGTGACTGAAGTGGTATTCAGATTTGTTTCCGAATCCAAGGAACTATTTCAGACCAATATCCGAAAATTATTTTATTTCTTTTCTTCAACGTTTCTTCGTTCCTTTTTCAACAATTTATCTACATAGTTACATTAATTTCTATGAGAAACGAGCATAGATGACCAGCAAGTTCTCGTTGAAAGGTTTTTAAAAAATTTGGGGTCTCGTTCCTTGGTATTATACCGGTTGCTTTCCTTTCCTTCGCCTTTGAGAATCCCGTCCATTCCTATAAGGCAGTAGACAATGCGTTGGAGATATAGAAAACACACACAAGGTATGATAAGCCATTGTCGAACGCACTTCGTCTGGTTACTTCCACGTCCGTCTTGGGTAACCCTGCTAGTAATGGCACTACCACCGGCTTAACATTCTCTCGCAGTTCACAAGAAACGTACCCCCCCACTTGAACAGGAAAAACAATTTCTATCCACGATGTACGATACAAATATTTACTTGAAAATAATTTACATTGTTGTATTAAATGCTTGAAATTATTGTGAAATGAATATGACTCGTAGAGCTATTTCCTTCTATTATTATTATATTATTAAATCACAAATTTTCACATCTTTTGGTCGACAAACACTGTTTTTCTTCCACACCGTTTCTGCCAAGAGTTTGGTCACCGTCAGGCCTTAAAAGTTCATTATTTAATGAATACGACAATGTTTGAACTATAACATCAGGTTTACTATGTAATAATGTTTCTAATGACTATATTGTTGGTATGTTAGGTGCCGCGGAGCGCAAGGGAGAGGATCGATTTTTGTCTGGAATAGGTAAGGGGAACGGTAAGAGGGGGAATCGATCTGACGTTCGTCCACACAGAAACCAGGGAAACGGGAAAATGTTACCTCTTCGCTACAAACTGCAGAATATATTATTTTTGTTGGGCTTTAAGGCTCGCCGTCATCGAGTACATTAGAGCCCTAAAATTCTGTACAGGTAGGGAAAATGCAGTTACGCACTAGGGAGAGTCAACATGACTCTCCTCGCGTGTGGAACTCGCCGAATGACTCAACCATACACACTAAAAACCCTTCTGAATTACAATATATCAAAACACACTTTAGGAAATAAATCAAAATTGGATCAAAAAATATTCGTACTTGAATTAACGATTTAATTTTTTTACGTTTTCATAAATAATATTTTACAGAGAATACAGAACTGGTGAAAATATTTATACTCTTGCAAGAAAAGCGGCTTCTCACTCTCAACATTGAACGAGTTGATATCCCAATGTTCATGTACATTAACCCTGATTACTTTGAAAAATTATTTCAAATAATTGACAATAATTATATGGAAGCACTATAAAAATTATCTCTCGTAAATCAAGCAAGAATAAAAAGTCACAATTTAAAATTTCCATAGAAATAACTTTTTATTTGTGAGACTGGTTTTTTATAATAATATAACTTTGCTTATTTTAATGGATTAAATTAAATGTTTTGTTCTTTTTATCTGAAAATGTTTTCATGTGTATTTTCAACTTTCCTTGATCCAACGTAGTGTATTTTTCAGAGTACCTTGTCTTAGCTTGTGGAGGAGTTCTGTAAGTCAAATGCATTTTGTCGAATCAAGTTTACTGCTTTAAAACTTTATTTATTGACTATATTTTCATCTTGTACTAAAGTAACATTTTAATTTTTCTCGTAATTTTTTAAGTGGACAAAAATGTTTATATTTCTTCATTTTTTACCGTTATTTTTGTAATCAGGTGAAAAATGACAATTCAAATAGGGGTCAAAACGTTACTATACTAAACAATACACTACTGATTCCCACTGCCTGATTATGAAATTAAATAACAAACCAAAATCACTGAAAATACAAAATGGAAAGTTCCAAGTTAGGAAATAGTTAAAAGAGTCCCTACATCGCAAACAAGTTTCAATTTAAAAACAGATCGGCAATAATACGAATACTAATAATGCTTTGAACCAATAAACGTGAGTCATAAAGTATTGGCTAGATTGAATAGAGGGCGGAAATTACGCACACGCTACTATTCAGTACATATTTGTGTATGACCGAAATGAAGTATTTTGCGAGAATAATAATTAATTGTATTAAAATTGTATTTATTATTCTTCCCGTAGAAAAGAATTATGAGATAAATTCTATTAGTTCAGAGCACACTGTATCGATTTTTTAATACTTAAGGATTCTTCAAAAAATGTATTAAACCCAAAAGGACTGAAATTGTTTTATAATATAAGTTACAAAAAAGCTGAGAGTGCTAACGGGATTAAGAAAAAAAGACATTTCATAACCGTGTAACGAAGCTACATATAAAATACCCCGGGTAAGATATGCAATGGGCATATAAAAACAATAAACTATTCATAAACAATAAATGTATTAATATTCAAGAGACAACACTTAGTATTCTAGAACGTTCCATAACAAGCGAATACTACGACAATAAAGTGCAATAAAAAAAAGTGACAAGTGAATTAATATACTTATAATCGACCAATCAGGTGCTATAAAAACCTAAGACAAGCGACGGTCGATAACCGAGACGAAGAAAACACTTCTCCATCTGCCTTCACTAGATGTGACACGCCAATTTCGCTCGCTCTCGTTGTGTAATTTAACTCCTCGTATGCGATACAAAATGTCAAACTAACAACAAACTGAAACTGTAAACATTCTATTCAATGAGATGTCAACAGTTCTAAACCTTGTCAAATATGTTAATTATCAAAGCCTAAACATTTCAAGTTATTCTTCATACTACATATGAAATAGTGAACTCTCAGTGTGGTTAGGCAAGAACATTAACGCAGAGTGGACCCAAAGATTAAACGCTGCTTCCAGTGTAAGGAACTGCGACTAAATCGACCTCGAGTCGAAACAGCATCAGAGATTGTTTCAGATTGTCTCGAGTCTTCAATGTCTTTCTAATATTTCAATTTTACAGACTTCATTACTGGAAAAATCTCTGACACGACACTCTTTATTACAATTTAATGTGCATAATCACATTTAATCAACACACTCTTAGTATTATATTGACATGTGTTAAATTCATTCTATATTTATGTTTTATCATTCTCTCTACTATTATCCAGTTCTTTTTTATGATTTCTTGTTTCACAGGATTTTAACTAAAATGTTTGCTGAGCTATGTTTATCAAATCATGTTTTATTTTTGAGTTATTATCCAAAGATCTCATTGTATTATTATTAATATTTACTGACTTTACGTCAAACCTATGATTTATGCAATAAACAACAAACTGTTTATTATAACTCACAGAAACTCTTTCATTTAATTAATTTAATTAACGTTTCATGTGGGACGTGATGTTGATTTATATTTTTGTTCCATTCTGGATAGGTATAGACGCGGTTCGAAATTATACCTTCTGATTACGTTAATTATAATTAAAGTCCTCAATTTCATGCCATTCCGGAATGGAACAACCGTAAAATGTTAACAGAGTGTAACGTGTTTTCATCTTAAGGAACCAACATTTTTCAACGCCACACGCTTTATATTATTTTCTGTTTTTCACATGAAATCCTACATTTTTTCAAGTTTGCTACTTGTTATTCAGTTATTTAAGCACACAACTAGATAAGAGGAAAATATTTCGACACTTCAAAAACCGACTGAAANGAAAGATGAGCCAAAAATTGAAAAATTAGAAATCTGACTCATTAAGATAAGAATATCATTAAAATTTAATGAAACAATTCTAATTTAAATTTAAATCTAATTGTCGTAAAAGTTAGCCGAAATATTCATCTTATAATATAGTTTTAAAAAATGCTTTTACTTTATAATTTTACTGCAATATAAAAAAAATATAGTCACACAAGCGCTGACATTTCTTACAACAATTAAAATGATTTGCATATCTTCGTGGCAGTCATATGTGTCCAAAGAATCGTCGTCGCATGTCGATCAAGCACAGTACAAAGGAGCTCTCGTAACCCCTCGCTACTTGGCCATTATATTAGAATACCGAGTTACAAAATACGACTACACACAGATTCGATATCTGTTAACTCATTATTCAATAGTGACACCTAGAAAACTACTATTCGATAAAAAAACTTCTTATGTCCATAGACTAATGCCTTTGAGTTCAATCGAAAATATACAACGCGAAAAAATGGGTTGAATCATAAAATATTGAAGAAAATCCGTCTTCATTAATTCTCAGAAGAAAGAAAAAAGTTATTCGCAATATTTCTCTTAACAAACAATCGTGTATTGTTGTGATAGGTGCTGTGTTTCCCAACAATATCCATACGCTGAGGTTATATTCCTGGTTAGGTGCAAAGCGACTGTCACCGGAAATTTAAGCTAAGATTTGGAACAGGATAAGTTTTGCAATGGAGGCGTTTGCCAGAAGAAGCGCACGCGCAGCGCGAACATTTTGGTGCAATATATTCACTTGTGTCATCGATGCAAAGAAAGACACGCTCCAGATATTACAAAATGAGTTAGAAGAAGGAAAAGAACGAGTTGAAGACATAGAGCTATCCCAAATTATGAAAGATGAAAATAACAAGATAATATTTCAATGCTGTCAGCAAGAATATGAATATCTTCAAAATTACATCAATAAACAGGATCTGGAAATCAAAAAATTACGTGACACCTTCTTTAAACAAGAAGAAAAACTCACAGAACTCAATAATCAAACAAATGAATTGACTTCAGATCAAGAACAACTGAACATTGATTTTAAAAAAAGGAAGCTGAAATTCAAAATCTCCTCGAAGATGTAGAGAATATAAATCGACCAAACAGTATTACATCGACGAATGCATAATATTTTCAGAATATTATGACTCTGATAATTAACATACTGATGATGCATTCACGCCATACAATTAAAACAATTTTGACCTCATCTCTACCTCGACAACGCAACACCAGATTGCAAGACGACGGACACAGGATTGTGAGACGACGCACCATCAGATTGTGAGACGACTCAAGTGAGACTGCAAGCGAAGGAGCATCAAATTGCGAGACGACGCAACACCAGTTTAGGAGACTAAGGAGTATCAGATTTCAACACGACGACGCCACACCAGATTGTGAGACGACACAACACCAGATTGAGACGAAGCACCACTAGATTGAGAGACGACGCACCACCGGATAGTGAGACGATGCACGTCCAGATTTCAAGACGATGCAAAACCAGATTGTGAAACGAAGGAGCAGCATTATGAGAGACGACGGATATCCAAATTGCGAGACGACGGAACACCGGATTGTGAGAAGACGGAACACCGGATTGTAAGACGACGCACAACCAGATTGTGAGACGACAGACCACCGAATTGTGAGACGACGGAACACCGGATCGTGAAACGACGCACCATCAGATTGTGAGACGACTCAACACCAGACTGCGAGCGAAGGAGCATCAAATTGCGAGACGACGCAACACCAGTTTAGGAGACTAAGGAGTATCAGATTTCAACACGACGACGCCACACCAGATTGTGAGACGACACAACAC
>NNCF01127249.1:383286-421857 GCA_002313205.1 Laupala kohalensis | reverse complement strand
TGTGAGACGACGCAACACCGCAATGTGAGACGACGCAACACCGCAATGTGAGACGACGCAACACCGCAATGTGAGACGACGCAATACTGGAATGTGAGACGACGCAATACTGGAATGTGAGACGACGAAACACCGGAATGTGAGACGACAGAACAGCTGATTGAGAGACGACGGAACAGAAGATTGAGAGACGACAGAACAGCTGATTGAGAGAGGACGGAACAGATAATTGAAGGAGGACGGCACACCAGATTGCGAGACGACGGAACGCAAGATTGGGAGACTACGCAACACGAGATTGGGAGACGACGCAACACGAGATTGTGAGACGTCGAAACACGAGATTTTGAGACGACGCAACTCCCGATTGGGAGACGACGCAACGCCGGATTGTGAGACGACGTAACGCCGGATTGCGAGACGAGGGAGAATCAGATTGGGAGACGAACGAGAATCAGTTTGTGAGACGAAGGAGAATCAGTTTGTGAGACGAAGGAGAATCAGTTTGTGAGACGAAGGAGAATCAGTTTGTGAGACGAAGGAGATTCAGTTTGTGAGACTACGCAACAACAGATTTCGAGACGACGCTACACCAGATTGCGAGACGACGCAACACCAGATTGTGAGACGACGCAACACCAGATTGTGAGACAACGCAACACCAGATTGTGAGACAACGCAACACCAGATTGTGAGTCGAAAGAGCATCAGTCTGGGAGACGACGCAACATCAGATTGTGAGTCGAAAGAACATCAGATTGCGAGACGACGCATCACCAGTTTATGAGACGAAGGAGCATCAGATTGTGACACGACGCAACACCAGTTTAAGAGACGAAGGAGCATCAGATTGTGAGACGACGCAACACCAGATTGCGAGACGAGGCAGCAGCAGATTGCGAGACGATGGATCACTAGATTGTGAAACGATGGATCACTAGATTGCGAGACGATGTATCACTAGATTGCGAGACCACGGAACACTAGATTGAGAGACGATGAATCACTAGATTGCGAGACTATAGAACACTAGATTAGAGAACGATGGAACACTAGATTGCAAGATGAAGGACTAGCAGATTGCTAGACGATGGAACACCTCTTTGCAAGATGAAGAACTAGCAGATTGCGAGACGACTGACCACTCTATTGTGAGAGGACGGAACTCCCGATTGTGAAACTACGGAACACTTGATTGCGAGACTATTGTAACCTGTTTGTGAGAAAAATTGTTATGTGAAAATATGCCTGCATTGTTATATTCGAATTCGGCACTTAATGAAAAAATTGACATTTTGCAAATTTTTATGGTAATTCTGATCTTTGAGTAACATAAGAATATTTATCAGCATAAAAAACAAGAAAAATATTTTTCCTCTTAGGGAAATGTGTTTTAACAATATATTTTAGAAAATATAAATTATAAGTTCAACTTTGGAATTGATGACAATATGTGCTCTAATATTTGTTAAAAATGTCATTCACGATTAATTAATTGTTTTGAAATAAACTGCTTTTTTCTTCGTTTGAATGTTTTTGAATTGTTGCTGATAACAAAGTTAACTTATTTTAATTCATGTAATTACCTGAAATGAGGTTCCTGGAACTAGTAATTTGGGGTTAGGGCAAAATAGGGTTGAAATATGTCTTAGACGATCTTCAAAGATAAGTTATTGACGTTCTTCAATTTTCTTTTAATATACTATTAATTTGAAATGCGTTAAAATATATTTTATATGAATTTAGAATCCGCGACAGTAAGAAGAGTTTACTTACACGTACTTGCTATCTAAAATTCGGATGTTGCTCAAATCGTACCTTGGCCTTTTTAAAATGTTCTTTGTATATGTTTAACAGAGTTTCCAAAATAGAATGGTATTCGGACAAGGCTGAACATGGAAGTTACATTACGAAAGTTTGTTAAAATATTATCTTTGTTTTCCTTCCTTTAAAATTAAGACTTACTAATCCAGTTTTAGGTAATTGAATGTTAATTTAACTAACGTTAAATAGAAGAACATAATAGTTGATACAGTAACAAAAGAGAATAATCTTCATTATTCACGATAGAAATAAAAATCATTCTAATTTGCGCATGTAGGATTAGGCTTCTCATGGCGGGACATTCTAAATGGTCGGAAAGAGCTAATCCAAGAATATGTCATTGTTTGAGGCGGTAATTAAAAAATATATTTGTCGATGAATGTAACAATGGCATCAACCATTTCGTTGTGTTATGCTTGAATTCCTAGCACTAAAACATTATTTACTGTTAATATTTTTTTAAATTGAAAATTTCATCATTATTTGTTTTTCACTCTTTGATACTATTAAATACAGTCTACATTAAGGATTGCGTTATTAACAAAATCAAGTGCATTGAATTTTGCGTTTCATCTCAATTCTTTAGAAATGTAGATCTGAGCGTGTTTTGTAATTTAGTACCAGGAAAAATATTAGCTTGTGACAATGAAAGTTTTTTCGGGAAGAAGTATTTTACTAGGATGATTTTGATCTTTAGTTTCATCAGCAAAACAATTTGATCCTAATAGCCTCGTCTCACTGTATTCAATGACAAATACTCCATCATACAAAAACCGGGTACAGTCGTCGTTCACTTGTGATAGTTCGACGCAACGGAGAAAATCGAGATATTCTCACGATACATGACTGTGAAGTAATGCGGGAAGGATAGGAAATGTTTTATCATTCACATAAATAAGCCACTAGACAAATGTACGAATGTATTGTGAAAATAAATATATAGACCCATATTTTTAAATTTTTATTCTTTTGAAAACCCCTGTTTTAGAGGGTAAGGTCATTGGTCTTAAAATCAAGTGATCAATCTAACACTTACACTTTTGAAATTTGTGGGCATAGGATATGTGGATGGCCCCTACACCCACAAACTTGAATGTGTTGGCACTTGTGTCAAGATTACAAAACCCATTATCACTTCTAATCAAGATCTCAGAAACTGGTGACGCTGATCCATTTCCCATTCTTTTCTAACAAATCTCTTACAACTGTCTCTCAACGAATTAATTTCAATTTACATTCTCGTGGATTTTGTTTTAATCCCATTTTATTTTAAACGAAAGTTTTAGTTTTAATATCGGGCGTTATTTTGCTCCGAATGGGAGCTTTGTGAGTTTTTGGGCAACACTTTAAACATCATTCCTGGATTTTGGACCGTGCGAGTCAGTTTTTTCTAATTCTGTGTAAGCAGTAAATGAAAAACCAATAACTTGTCATGCATGAGACATGCGAATCGATCTAGTTTGCCTTCATGGTCTGCATTTAAATTTTTGTTCGATAAATGTTTTTTTAAGTACTATGTAAGCATCAAAGGGAGACAAAGGTAAACACGACTGTAAGTTCGCGAAACAGTTTTACAACAAAATTCTCACGGAATTGTTTAAATTAGAACTGTGTTTAGCGAGATAGCCTTTTTCTTAATAACTACACAGCACGGCAAAAGTGGTCATTGCAGCGCCGCAATGACCCCTATAATCCCATTTTTCTTTTATAATCCGTGGCAATATAATGGTTAGAAATTTGATCAATGGTATTGTTTTGGAGAATTGAGGGAGAACTTATATTATTATGTTATAAATATACAATTTTGAGTTAGTACATTAATAGTTGCAGTTTATTGGCACTATTTTCAAAATAAATTAAAAATTCGATTATAGTAAGAATTCGTTAAATAACTAATATTTTATATTTTATGGAATATAAATTTGTTGATTGTCTACATAATTCACGAATAGATGTTTGTTATTTCATTTATATATCTGGGTAATTATCTCCAGCGCAGCAATGTTAAATCTGTCAGTGCTTTAGGACGCTTGAAGCGAATTGATGCTTGGTTGTTTCTAGGGCTTTTTAGCTAATGTTTTTAACATAATATTTTTACACGTATAATTAAAACTTAAGAATTACAAAACGAGGAATGATAATGGGGATAAGAAATCAAAAGTAAATAAACAAACCTTAACATAAATGCTGGCAACGTAAATGCAAGATTGCAGCGCGCGTGACCATTTTAAAAGTTCGTGATAAAAAATTTTTTCTGGAAAGTAAGTGTTAGGCAGGAAATATATTACCGGCTAAAAAGAAATGTAAGATAAATATTAGCAGAATAATCATTTCATGTCCAAAAAACTATCGTACTTCTTTCTTTTTTTCAGAAGTTTATATTATATTTGCTTTTAAGTCAGAATTGTGTTGATGGAAATGAAAGTGAGACGATTTGAATTCCTATTATTTAAATAATATTCATTTCTTTTCGAATGTTTTTAAGACTCAGTTCATCGGTCGAGTTGTTCAGAGGAGCAAAACTCCTACGTTACTTAAAACGTAGACGACCAAACACTTAAGTATATGTATGAAATGATATATTGAGAAAAGTAGGAGTATATTGGAGTAGATAATGTATGAAAAGTACTGTGAAGGAGATTGCGAAAGATATTCATTTAACACAAAAATTCTTTTCCAGAAAATGGCGTTTTTATAAAACCAAGATATATTTTCCTTCTTCGTGTGTTGATGCTACCAAAAGACTATTATATTTCTTTAAGAAATGATTTTCTAGAAATACGAAAAAGTCATGATGAATATTGTGCTGCGATAACATCGAATTGTTCTGATGAAATGCTGCAAAGTGATCTGACAGAAGAGTACAAATATGCGTATTCTCCTGTTGTAATTAGGGTATTTGCGAATGACAAATCCGACCGTCGTAATTTGGATGCAGAAGATGACATTTTACTGATGACGTTTTTTGAATATTCGAACATGAATTGGTCGCTTCTAGAATCTCATGGATTCGGCGATCAAGTGATCGGAACCTACGACGGCGCATTGGGTCTAGTTCAAAAAGGTCTTGTTGATGTTTGCTTCAATGCAAGATATATTACTCTTGACAGGTCTACATTTGTGGATTACCCAGAACGTCTTTTGGAAGCAGTATGTCTTATGCCTGTTTGCTAATTCGTCGAGTGGGTCTCGTGCCCTTCGAGCAAGTCCTTATTTGTCATTTAAGCTCCATGTATGGGCTGCAATTCTTATGTTGTATCTGTTGAGCGCTTTGTGTCGGTATATATTTCGTGTCTGTGTTTCCGAGTCAACATATAGTGGACGAAGTCTGGTGACTATGACTGTTTTGCAACATACTCTCCTTGACGTAACTCAGGTTAGTGTCTCCTAACTACAAAACAGCATTCGGACTTCTACTTTTACATTGGTATGAAATTTATTCGTAATAAGTATAACTATATAACTAGTAACATTTATGACTAGAGACCGGTTTCTTATGCAACATANAAAATACTGGAATTTGCAGCAAAAAAAGGATGTCATAAAATAAAGATCTTTTTTTAATGTTACATTATTATTGAATTAATATTTAACTTTGAAAATAATATTCACAAAATGGAAATTCTGACACTGAAAATGTGACACAAAATACCTTATACGAATAGAATTACCGGATATTTGGCCGAATTCCAGCGTGGCCAGTCCGACCCTGTTCGCAATCTCAAGACATATCAAAAACATTACAAAAAATAATATTAAGGAAAACGGAAGATACCCTAGCCTTAATAGCGTCGGGATCGAAAAGAACAAGAGGTGACCAAATAAGGTCAGGAAAGAGAAAGGAAGGAGCTTAGCACATGTAAGTGGAAGTAATGCCAGACTCAGCTCGAGGCCCCGTGTTTGCCAAACACGTACTTACTAGACGTAAGTCCCCTGGGGGGTTCGGGGTATTTATTACTAAGTAAAGAAATCTTACCCAAAACAGAAGAAAAAATTTATAATGGAATACTCGTTTCTTGAATAAATAATTGAAGTACTTGAGGTTTTAAGATGCGTTTTGGGGTACACCTTATGATGTTGAATAAAGTATAGATCAATGTATTCTGATTCAGATTTTGCTGTTTATGGAAGCGGTGACAAGGTTAGTTACAATGTTTTAGCGAACTGATTACGTGATTTACTTCGTCTAGGAGAAAATGACGAAGAGGTAGAGGTTCGAACTCAGAACCCTTTACTCTCAACGCAGCCCGAGTTGCATCGCAAATCAATTATATCGTAATCAGTGTAGTTTTGAACATTTGAAGATAACCTGGGTAGCTAGGAATATGATCTGGGGGTAAGCGAGTAAAAGTTACGAGGAGCAGGATGCACGAATGTTGTATATAACAATTCACATCCTGAGTAAAACTGCTGTGTAATCACCTCAAATTATTACTGATGATGTAAAGAGATAGGGCCGCGTTCGTGGAGCTAGATTGTCGAGTTGAGAATTCTATCAGCAATAACGATGTAACACTAGTTAGTAGAAGCCACCCACAACTTCCTCACTCTCATCACAAGCCGTATGTCCTTTATATGAAGTCTTGCACCAGAGGTAATAAATCTAGAGGTTCACCTGTTCTATTTTTTCCTGAACTAATCTTGTTATTTCAAATAATATAGAACGCGCGGAATTTTCATAAATTCACATAGAATTGTAACACGAAAGTGGAAATATTCATGTGATATAAAAAATGTCTTATCTATCAATACAAATTAAATGAAAATTGAAAGGGATAGTGAAACAAAAAAGAAACAGAAACACATGAACCAGTAAGTTAAGTTGTATTTGAAATGACCTTTGTTTTTCTTATTCTCGGGATAAACATATTTTTGCACAATTTTGTATACTCTTTCATACGATTCGACAATACTTCGTCATCCATCTTGGAACTGAATTTTTCTAATTTGAGATAGTTTCGTGTATTTATTGGTTCCAATTATTCAACGTTTACTAAACGTTTGGTGGTGCTCATACGTGTTCCAGGGTGTGTATTTGCTTGTAGGTTAGGTTCATTAAGTGACAAAAAAATCATAAGTAAAATGTTGATCATAGCCATGACCACTATTCTTTACTAGACATTTGTGTATTTATTCATCTATTGTCAGAGAATTTAAAGAATTCTTTGAACTTATATTAAGGGGTAAGGGGTATTTCAAAATCCAGAGGTATGAGGGTCCAACCTTTTATCTTCAACTCAATTGCTTAATTATCATTCAAAACCATATTACATAGTTCAGCNACCAGTAAGTTAAGTTGTATTTGAAATGACCTTTGTTTTTCTTATTCTCGGGATAAACATATTTTAGCACAATTTCGTATACTCTTTCATACGATTCGACAATACTTGGTCATCCATCTTGGAACTGAATTTTTCTAATTTGAGATAGTTTTGTGTATTTATTGGTTTCAATTATTCAACGTTTACTAAACGTTTGGTGGTGATCATACGTGTTCCAGGGTGTGTATTTGCTCGTAGGTTAAGTTCATTAAATGACAAAAAAATAATAATTAAAATGTTGCTCATAACCATGACCACTATTCTTAACTACATTTGTGTATTTATTCATCTATCGTCAGAGAATTTAAAGAATTCTTTGAACTTAGATTCAGGGGCAAGGGGTATTTCAAAATCCAGAGGTATGAGGGTCCAACCTTTTATGAATCGGTATTTTTGTCAAAAACGCGTAATTGCATTTTTTACACATACTTCACTTTCTTTAGGCTACATAGTACACACGAAAGCAAGTGAACCCAGCAAAAAAGCGATCTACTAAACCAACCCATCTGAATTTATTTTACTGAAGATTACTTAGAAACCTATTCAACTATTTATTAAAGCATGTACGTCACGTATGATATACACTTACATTCTTATTAAAATGTCGCGATGAATTTCCTCATATTTTGCATATCTAGTGTTCTCCTGCTTCTAATCATTTTTGTAGAGGTATTACTACAATTTCCGGTCAGAGATAACTTCATATTCCCTGTGGGAGCATGGAAACACTGATACAAATAGTAGCTGTGAGATCAATACCTCCATGCAGTCTCGAATACACAATTCTCGATTCCTCTGAATGTGCTATTACGTTAATGATTACGTTAATTTCGTAAATGTAATTCCTTAACAACGCCTTAGGCCAACATGAAAAGTAACAAGTCATGAGTATTTTATTTAATAAAATAAAAGCAATCTGTCGCTTAAATTTACTGCGATTATTTCATTAGTCCAAAGACATCTAATTTATTGTCAATGAGCTAGTATACCACCAAAAATATTCTCACAAATTTGCTACATTCTCTCTTCATTAATAACACATTTACCGTATCACAGTTCATCAGTATTTGCAGAACGATTTCTAAAGATAATAATTCACATTGGCTAAGTTTGAAAGAAAAATGTTTAATTGATGAAAATTCATTTTGCATAATTCATAATAATCCATCCATAATTTATACAAAATAAAATAATCTTGCATCCGAAATTCAACCCCAAATTTAAAAAAAAATTATTTTAACATGCTTGTATTTGAGTTAAGGAAATGGGGTACTTATGGTGTACAAATTATTCAGGTAATCGACTTACGAATATCTGGTTTTGTAATTATTGTGAAAGTAGCAATATTTAACGTTATGGACGTTTCTGTCGGAATTTTGTATTAAAATAGGTCTAAAAAAACAACTTATTCAATCCGAAGTATTGTTTGGAAAATTGTTGGTATAAAAAATATCTCCAATTTTTAAAAAATATTTATCTCTCTGAAAATGTTTTCTCTCATTTTCAATTTGAACATTTTCATTCACATTCTATTACATTTAACGACTATTATATAATCAAATTAAATAAATAATGAAAGATTTATTCGTCCATAAAAGGTTGTAAGCCTTTATTTTTCATTCACTGTTTGCAAATTGATGTAAACTGACCATTTACAATTATTACTTCAACAATATAAAAATAAAGCACATAATATATGTTTAAAATGACTCTTTGCTGCAGAATGAGTCATTTACAAATTTTATTACCGGATACTTTCGACGCGTCATCGTAATCACGTTAAGCTCCGAGTCATATTTTATTCATTCGATTACATCCTTTTTCTTTTTAATTCCTTTTGTAACTACCTATTGTCTCCTGATGAATACCCTTTAAAAGTTTCTACATCTTCTTAATTTATCGTATTATACTACGAAGTTTAGCGTGTCTGATGCTGAAGAAATAGAAGGGCATTGCAAAAGATGTCTTTCTCAAGAGAAATCGTCCACTTAACCCAACGTTGTTATATCTCGTTTGATCTACTGTCGATTTACAATTATGTGGTTTCCTATTGGAGCTTGAATAGTCATTGACTCAAAAGACAAATATTGTTTGTTACAAAAATTTCCAATATTTATTCGTAGGAAATATTTTTTAGCACGAGACAAAAAAATTGAAAGACAAAAATAACCAAAAGAGGTATCATTTTACTCGAAGTGAAGTTTGATCACCCCAATAAATTGTCTCGTTTGTTTAATGTTAAAACATATTATGTTATAAAGATGAACATCTTTAGTAACAAGTTGTAATTACATGATTGATACCAAATAAAATGTGGATTAAAATAATTAATGTATCTTTAGTTACTGAAGAATTTAGAATCTAGAGATAAATCCTTGATATAGAGAAATTTGTTTTCAAGAAGGAGCTCTTCACAAGTTCGTCAAAATGAGCGTTTGAACCACTTCAATATTTCCGTAATGATCTTCTTCAACCAGCGCGCTCAAATACTAGATTATTTTCCGTTGATTGCATAGATATTGAAAGAATGCTCTTTCACAGTTTATGCAGTTTGAAGAAGTTGTACGTGATACGGTTCCTTTTGTGAGAATACCTGTAAAATGAAATAATGGATTCAAGTACTAATGCTTCATTAGCATGGTTTTGAGTGTGTCGGAATGATTATTTACCTAGGATTCTTTATCGTTTTAGTGAATTTGCACGACATTAACAATGCGTTAACACACAAATAATATTTTTGATGTGATTTTTTTTACTCACGCGGGGGATGTTTGTGGCCTTAAACAGTTTCTCAAAAAGACGAAAAAAAAGAGATTCAAAATTTGACAAAAGCGTCTGTTCTTAACGCGATTCATATTACAAGTGAAAAGTGCGATGGCACAGTTCGTGTAACTAATGAGTTTAGAAAATTATGAACTTCTGAAAATGTTAGTGAAAATAAAGGAGAAAGTGATACGGAAATGAATATTGTAGACTATAAGGAAAGAAGTTTTTTCGCCTTTAATTGCGCATGTATACTTTTCAAAACCTTATGATTTTTGAGGCTAATTAAAAATGCTAGTTAGAGAATATCTAAAATATGGGGAACTACGCTTCTCACGTTTGAAAAGCTTATACGTGAATCTTTCAATAATAGAACAGGATCTTGATCTGATTATAATACTGGATGAGTGAGATCATTCTAAGTCATAAAGTTGACAACATTTACAGTTCTGGAGATTTCAAATCACATTGCACTGTTCACCAGTCGTGATGAGTAGGACATGGTGATAAACATATGGATCTGGATACGGTACTAAGACTCAGATACGTTTCATACAATGATTTTAGCGAGGTAATTAACCTTTTATAGTTTTATTGAATCAAGAGGCGTATAAGAAACTGATAAGCAACCATAGTCTCTATTTATACCAAGCCACGAGAATTGCATATTTTTATTTTGTTTATTGTTATATGTGTGTATGCTCTTGAATTTCGTTCATTATGTATGTGTTGTTATGGTTAGGTATTGTACAGTATAAAGTGTATACTAAATATAACCAACATCATCTACTGCTGCTTGTAACTGCCTTGTAGCCCTGAAGAAGACCAAATAAATGGTCGAAACAATGGTCGGGTGAAATACCTCCACCTTACCTTAAGGGCTAACGCGCACTAACCCGACCACGATCACGACTTGTCGCATACGGCCAGTTTTTATATGGGATTAAATGGAACAATGCAGCACGACAGTCGATTTGGTCGTCCAACCCGAGTCTGGTGGTTTTGGTCGGGTCTAACGCACCTTCATTTGCATCCGAAAAATACACAGATATTTATGGTGCTTCCCGCGCTGCCACCGATTCCGACCCGCCCAGTAATAACTGAACAGGTGAACAGTGAACTAGTTTTTCTTCATTTCCTATACACGACCTCATAGGTGTGTCTATGTCTCTTATGTCGTCAACAATTTTTCCAAGTAACTCAACAAAGCTCTTTACAGACATTCTCGTACAGTTGAAAAAATTATCTTCATATTGACGTAGTTCACCATAGAAGGTAGCAAACTACTATTTTTTATATATTGTTGTATTTGTAAATGGGAAATGTAGCGTGCTATTGAAGCTTATCTACAAAATGCAAGATAGGAGTTACGAGTTGGGTGGTAGGCTATTGTTAGTAGGTGGACCGCTTAGCTGGGTTTACCAACAACGTGGTCAACTTGGAGGGGTTAGTATTTTTTTTCTGAGTGGGGTTTTACGGCTCCTCAACATCAAATGTCATTGGAGCCCTAAAAACTTGTACAGGTAGGGAAAATGCAGTTACGCACTAGGGACAGCCAACATTACTCTCCCCGCGTGTGGGACTCGCCGAATGACTCAACCATACCCACTAAAGATCCTCCTGAATTACAACATACCAAAACATACATCAAAACATTGAGGACAAAAAATAAGGGGTAGGGCAAATGAATGAGGGGGGGGGAGGAAACAAAAATGAGGAAAATGAACGATACCCTAGGCCTAATAGCGTCAGGATCGAAAAAAACAAGAGGTGACCAAGGAAGAGCAGGAAAGAGAAAGGAAGGAGTCTCGCACAAGTAAGTGGAAGCAATGCCAGACTCAGCTCGGGGCCCCGTGTTTGCCAAACACGCACTTACTAGATGTAAGTCCCCTGGGATGAAAATGAAAGATACCCTAGCTGGAGGGGTTAGTAGAAGTAGTACTGAACTATTACTAAATAGTTGAGTTATTGATACTAGGAGGAGCTGGAAGGAAGGTTTTCTTTTCAGTAGTCACAGCTATATGAACTAGGATATTAATGTGAAAGGCTTAAAACTTTTCTGAACCCATGGGGAATCTAACGCAGGATGACTTGGTGATGAGCGACAATACTACCATCTGAGCCTCGGGTGGAGCTACTGCCCTTTTGTAGATCTAACAGATAATAAGGGATGAACAGAAAACCCCTTCGCTTCCGCATCATGTACCTACAGTACAAGTGCACTACAACATCAGCGTCTTCGACAACCATCTTTCAACAAATTTCGCAGTCGTGATCGTGGTCGGTTTCTTGTCGTACGGTTCACGATCAAGATTTGTCGCGGTCGTGGTCGGGCTAGTGCGCGTTCACCTTAAGGTTCGATTGTTTTTGTGGGGCTTTACGGCTCATGACGACATCAAAGGTCATTGGAGCCCTAAAAACTTGTACAGGTAGGGAAAATGCAGTTACGCACTAGGGAGAGCCAACATTACTCTCCCCGCGTGTGGGACTCGCCGAATGACTCAACCATACCCACTAAAGATCCTCCTGAATTACAACATACCAAAACATACATAAAAACATTGAGGACAAAAAATAAGGGGTAGGGCAAATGAATAAGGGGGGGGGGGGAAACAAAAATGAGGAAAATGAACGATACCCTAGGCCTAATAGCGTCAGGATCGAAAAAAACAAGAGGTGACCAAGGAAGAGCAGGAAAGAGAAAGGAAGGAGCCCGTCACAAGTAAGTGGAAGTAACGCCAGACTCAGCTCGGGGCCCCGTGTTTGCCAAACACGTACTTACTAGATGTAAGTCCCCTTGGGGGCTAAGGTTCGATATCCATCATTTCAGTAAAGAGGTGACTTTCCAATGCCCACACACTATTCGCTGGTATTATTCCTTTACCAATCTCAAAGAGATAATTCAAGATTGTGTGTTTATCTGCTCGCATTTGTATTCTAGTAGAGACTTTGACAGCACATGGAAGGTACGAAACATTTCACTTTCATTTTGCTCCAAGAATCCTTGACTTTTTATTCGCGCATGAACAAAAAAAGTTATCGATTCTTTGGAATCCATAATATGTTTACCTTCTTATTACTACACAGAACTGCAACGTCCTTCGCAATGAAGTCATTCATCCCAAAATACATCGATTCGGTGAGTTTCATAAAATTCGCTTTTGAGAAAAAGTCTAGAAATATTCATACATACAGACTGGAGAAGCTATTCGTAGGACAGAGAATTATTAATACAAATCTATGCGGCGAGACCACAAGAAGACTATTCTCGATAACCACCCACATTATATAATTACTTACTTCTTGCATGTAAGAATATCTTATGTTTGCTCATTTTTTGCTAAAACGAAACCTCTAGGAACTATTTAATTTTCTGTGAAAGAAAGTGAAAATATTCTAGAAAAGGCTTCAGTAAAACTGGGCTACGTAAAGACACTAACGTATCCAAGATATTACTGAATCAATATCTTTTTGAGAGTCGATAGATCCCACCAAAAGTTACTAGAAATTTAATTATGTTGGTACAAAATAATGTATTGCATATCACATAGAACTGACAAACAAATAATAACAACATATGAACCATGTTTATACCTATTAATTTCAGTTTAAGATCACTTATTCTTTGATAATTTTTTTAATGAGGAAAAAGATCTTGGTGGTAAATTGGCTCCGGTAAAATACAAACCATTGGGACTGGTAAAAAAATTAGAATTTTTTTGGAGGGATTACATGCCAGGTTTGCTTGATATAAAAGATATTTCTATCCCTTTTTTAACTTGTATAATTAGACATTCCTTTCTACAGAAGTGCTTTTCGATTGGTGGACTTTCAAGACCCTACACTCTGGCGAAGAACGAATCTTGTGTTATGTGCGTAATGGTTTGAGTCCGTTCATTATGTTAGCCAAGAACAAACACACAACTACGTCATGTGTTTGATCATTGGCCAGAGGACTTAAACGATCCATTACGTAAATAACGCTTTTAGCCTCTCTAGATGCAGTTGCCGTCCCTGAAGTTGCTGACCCAACGATCGAAACCTGCAATGTTTTATTTACGACTTTGATTCAACGCAGGAATAATATTAAATCAGTAATAACTTATTAAATAGTACGAAATGCGAAATGAAAATAGTACCATCCAGTAATAAATTTCATAATTGAATAAAGTTGAAAAGATGTTACGGATTACACTTTTTGATTCATTAATATTGTTCTCACTTTCAACATGTGTTAACATTATTAATCTTACCACTTATGTATCAGAGGAATATATAACGGAAGAATATGTTCTAGTACTAACGATAACTGAATGGTGAAGTACAGTATTGCTCTTCAATTAGACTACATGTTTAGCAACAAAAAAAGTTGTTTTCTTAGAAAGTTAAAATAATTCTTCAAGAAAAAACATAGATAAACTTTAAATGCCAAATTAATAGAATAATCAATTACGCGTAATGTTTATATATAAAATTAAATTTTTACGTTTTAAATTTGAATTTCTCAACCGTGCTCTCTTACCTAAATATTAACTGCTTGAGCTAGACCTCACAGTTTCATTGAACCATACGATGACTTTTTATAACTTCATATCTTGATATTTTGAAATGTTATATTTCCCCTCAAGTTTCCAGGAACTCTCCATACCCAAAATGTAGAAATCACTCCCCATAAATGATATTTTGAAAATCTTGAAAATGCACTGATTTACCGTACTTAAATCTGAATATTCAAGAGCAGAATTGCCGGTGCGGAAAAGAACAGGATAGTGGCGTTGAATCCCAGTTGTTTAGCGGCGAGCAGTGCGACCCAGGTCCAGTTGCATTTCCACTCGCCCTTAGGGACACAAAGAAAACAGTAGAGGACCGGGAGAAAAAGGCTACGTCATTGTACACGTGAGCGCCTCGGGGGTAAGAAAATAGGAGGAGAGACACAACGAAGGGCTGAAATGGGCTTGTGAAGGGACAGCGAGAAACAGGACTTGATTCTACAGGATTGCATTGCTTTACTTGACTCGAGGGATTCGAAGATTGGTCAACAGAGTGACGAAAATCTCACAGCAAGGAAAGGCTGGATTGGTAGGGAGTTAGTGGGTATGTTCTTGAACCCTTTCCCGCAGTTTTGTTTGTAGGTAGGGGACAATGATATAGTCAATAAGACAGAACTAAAGAATTTCTACGATTTTGATAAAATATTTGTACTAGTACAGAAATTTTAGGAGAAATTCCTTGTATTTTTTCTTTGGGCATCAAGGGCTCGTCAACAGCAAGGACATTAGAGCCCAGAAATTCCTTGTACATGTAGAATGTGATTCGGGTTCGAAGGACCATAAATGTACTATACAGGCAAATTACAGAACATGAGGAAGGTAGATGAGGTGTGTTTAACCCCTGGACATGTTAACAAAACAGTTTAATGACATAAAAGTAATGAAAGAATACAAAGCTGAAATTCTGGTGAGATACTGGGATAAGGTGAGACGATCCGCTTCTTCAGAGATTCTTCTTGGATGATGTTGTGTTGATGATTTTGAGTTGAACGGCTAGAATGCAGTTCGCGGCCAACTATGCTGTGGCGTGTGGAGCGGTTTGACCGTGAAGTTGTTGCAAGTGAGAACGTTCGTTCATGGCTTGCCTGTAGATGACTTGTTGCATGTGAGCGAGTGTTCCCATGTCGGGGCTCGCTTCGGAGAAGCACGCTGTTTGCGCGCTGGCGCCAGATGAGAAGAATTGATGACTCGTCGAGTGGTTTGCAGTAAATGAGAGTGATTACTGATCGGTGGTTTGCTTGTTTGTTGGGTGGTGTCGGCGCGATCGATCGGTCCATCGATGGCGGGACGTCGTGACGTCACAGGTTGACCGTATCGATTGTACACATTACTCGACATGATAGGTTCTTTGACGTAGTTCTGGCGGAAATAAAGTTCATAAAAGCCCAAATCGAAATATGTCACTCAATATGCACAAAGAGTATAGTCCACTGATTGTTCACTTGCCTAATGGTCAGATATTTAAAAAATGTCTGAACAGTAATCATAGGTGTTTATTATGTAAAACTGATTCCCGAATGAAAATAATAGCAAATAAAAAATTGTTTTTACTCTACACCATACATAATAATCAATTTAGTTCCAAATAATTTTATATGACACTGATTTCATTAAAAGGGCATTAAAATTAGCTTGTTGTGGACACAACTCGAATGAATTTCATTTCTAAATCTTCCCTATAATCGTAAAAAATTCAGTGTTTTTGAATGAATAATCCACATTGTATTATATCATAAATTGTTTCTTTGCTACACTTAAAACTACATTGAGCGTGTACGCTGACAATTTTTTCTACACTTCTTATTTGTCACGTATAAGATTTACAAAATCATAGAATATTATACAAGTTTTTTATAATTATTCCAAAAGTGAATCGCGATGGTCTCGGACGGTATGACAGCCAGACGAGTTTTGGAGTAATAGATTCTGGATAAATCTTCACTCATCGATGCTACTCCATTCTATTCAAATGGATCCTTTCCATGTCCCTTTGGGGGTCTCGATGATAGGCAAATCCTGTACCACATGCGCATCGGGGACTAGTGTTGCCATTAAACAATCCCAATGGAAAATTAATATGTTAGTACTTCCTTCTTTCTCCCGGTATTACAGCAGATCGTGTATGGCAGACGACGGAATATGGAAATTTGTATGACCAATATACCCTAGTTGACACAAACGTCAGGTGGTGTATAATGTTCAGTTGAAATTTATTGACCTGAATCCCCTGTTTACCCGGATGTTTTATAATAAATATAATTTATTATATACAATTATATTTATAATTTATTGTACAATTTAGGAACCGTTTTAAATGTAGTAGTTTAAGAGACCTATGTCGCAAAAAAAAGGTAAATGATTTTTAACAAAATTCAACATAAAATTCTTTGGTTTAAATGACGTGTACCCTAAAGGATTTAGCTCTAGTGTCCTGAATAGCATGTGCCTGGGGGGCGACCTACATTGTATATTTTTGGTGTGGAATGACTCACCACTGTGTGTGTGTTTTTTTTAAATATTGTTCTCTGTATGTGTTTTCTAAATATTTCCACGCATTACAATGCATGGCATGTGTTTTATGAGCTCTACATTGTTCTATTTTTACTTCTGTAAATTTCTGTGTTTACGGTTTTTCAATTATTTAGATTACTGCCGGTTCCAGTTCAATTAAAACGTGGTTCTATTGTACATACTGTAGACAATGAATTAATTAGTGTAGACAAGAAGCGGAAATGTAGGAACAAATTATTTGTTATACAAAACACGAAATAAGGAAAATAGAGTTTCCAGAACATCTAAAGTAAAAAAAGGATTGTTTCGACAATCGATTCAGTACATAGAACCTAAGTTGTTTAATCAGTTGCCTTATGAAATTAAATCCTGTAATAAATTGAAACAATATAGTAAAATGCTTAAGTCTTGGCTATTAAGGACACCTGACATTAGCTACTTAAGCATGGTAATAAGTTAAATATATTAATTAATTACAAACAATTTAAAATAATGTTTTCTATCATGTACACTAATTATAAATTAATTTGACTTGAATAGTCATCTCATTATTGCATCAGCGAATATAAGCACGTTTATATCTGTATTTTATTTATACACATAACTTGTATAGAAGTAAGCTTTTGTTTGTTTGTTTTTCTCAGACTAAAAATTAACGTTATTCTTAGTTATTCCTAAATAAATTAATTAATTTAAATGTGTCTTGTTGTTACTCTTTATCAGTGTAATATTCAAGAAATTATGGTTTTGAAAATTAACCTAATAGATTGAAGTAAATTTCCATGCAGACGCCACAGATAGCGGCATGTTGACTGCAAAGAAATTTACTGGTGAAACGGACTCATTATTTTTTTGTTGCCATAAAATTATATTTTATTCGTGTAACTGACCTACTACTGGATATTGGTCAGTATTTCTAGAAGCTTAAACTGTATCTTCTTTTGTAAATGTGATGCTGGTAATAAAATTATTAATATAATGTAATGAAGAAATCATGAACTCAAACATATTGGTCATGTTTAAGATTCGAATCAGATATCATTCGTTCCTTCACATAGTTTATGAAACTTGAAATACTGTATAAATAATATATCAATTTTTGTATTATTCTGCTTTGAAAAATTCATTCCATGTTTGATATTATCTTAAATAAGTATGTTTTTCATAAGTTGTCCTATAAAAACAAATGAGGTGTGGCGTCAGTAGAAATGTGATATTTAAGAAACATAATTTTAGCGCGTTTCAGCCTTTCATTGCATAATACTTTTTTATTCTCATTTCGGAAGAAATATTTTGATGAAGGACTCAATCATGGCCTCCGGAACCAGGTGAGTAATATTTGTGAGAAGTGTGATATCGGTCAAAACTTAATTATGATAGTAACTACGGACTGAAAGATGGCGAAATGACCCATCATTACTGCTTAAAGTCTCTAGTCATTTAACGAAGCAAAACAAGATATTAAAGAAAGGCAATACACGAACAATAGGATTTATGAGCTATAAATTGGTTTGTAGAATTACTATGCAGCGTCATTTATGCATATTATAATGCAGGTGCCATTACCTACAGCAAATAATTTGTACCAGGTGTACGTAAAAGGGAAATCAATAAGCCTGGAAAGCTTCAGAAGGAACTTCCATTCCCTTCTGAGACAATTGAATATTAGCTTTATATTAGTTCTTGAGGAGGGACTCCCAAATTCGATTCGGGGATCGGATCCAGCCCGGGAGTAGAATCTGGTCCGAGGTCCTGCGAGAAATCTTACAACACAATTTTAAGGTTATTCAGTGACTATGATTGCTTTGATTAAGTTTTACATAAGGCGCGTATTCTTTATTCTTTGCCTGTTCTTACTAAGAAAGATATATGAGAACTTCTTGTATGAGAGGAATATATTGCAAATGTAGGGGAAATAAATGATATTATTATAATAGAAAGTGCAAAGACACATGACCGTACGTAGAAGACACAGATGAGGAAGAAAACGAGACAAAAAAGAGAATGAAAAATGGAAGAGAGATGGGAGGAATTGATAGATGTTACGTCAACCTCCTGGCGGCGCGGACGGTAACGTCAGCGAAGTCTGATGGTTAAGAAACGCAAATAAATAAGATATAACACAAATATAGAGAACGGGAAACATTCATAAGCGAAGTGCAAAGACAAGACAGAATCGATTAACATGGAATTATTGAAACAAATGAAGTTATATAACTATATATAAGTACCGTGTACCTTCTCGTGGAGGAGTGTTTGCAACGTCAACAGTCAGGTGAAAATTGCGATTTCCCATCTACTAGGAAGTTGTGAGTTAAATTGTGCATCTAACACGTACGTACGCGAAAACCGGGTTTAAGAGCTACCAGCATTGGAGCCGTCTCTGGTCACTTATCTCCTGAAGGGGGATGTGTCCCACATTTACCGGATCAGGTCAGGTGGAGATTGTGCACGGACTTGGGAGTTCAGACGGGTGGTGCAGTGGATTGCACACCGGCGGCCAGAACAGGAGGTCCTAGGTTCGAATCCTGGCTCGTCGCAACATTCACCTGGCTGTTGACGTTGCAAACACTCCTCCATGAGTAGGTACTCGGAAGTTGTGAGTAAAAAACTGTTAGGGGTGTGACGGTGACAAAGTGAAAATGTGGGTAATGATTTCCAGAGCAGACTTGTGGGTAAACGAGAACAAAGTGGGTGAAAGTCTGGAGCCAAAGTGCAGGGGTAGAGGAGGTGTCATGCAGGAAACAAACGCGCGCGTCGTAAATTATGAAACCCTTCGATCTCCTCTGCGCGCCCCTCTCCATTATTCAGGCGCCGCGAGCTTTTCTCAGGAGGAATAGCGCGAGGTGCGGCAACGCAAAGACGTTCGAAGCAACGGACGGGGGAAACAGAGTAGTGATAGAGTCCTTGAGAAAAGAGAACCGCCAGCTACGTACGAGCCATGTGAAATCAAAACTTATCATAGCTTACTGATTGTGTCGCACGTACTCCCGACGTTCCTGCATATTTTTTCTGTAGACTGAAGAATGGGAAGTAGAGGATGCTGAGCGCCAGTGACGCCTAACGGATTAGCGTTGTTAACAAGACCACCTGGTAGTACTTTGAGGAGTTCCGAGTATTATTTTCAAGAATTATGAGAAATTTCACATTACATTTCCGTCGCTGGTGTTTCACATTTTTTATGGACTGGAAGTGGAGGAAGTGCCAAAGTAGTAGCGCAGCGAGTCCTACAAGTATGAATCATATGATGATGATGATGATAATAATAATAATAATAATAATAATAAAGAATTTATTTCGTTTCAAAAATATAACTTACAAAATACTAAATGGAATATTCGTTAGCCGCAACTCCTAGTAATACGCGAATAACTGCAATACGCAGCCAACAGAATAAAAAAAATGTATCAACATAATAATGTATAAAAACAATAATGAAATAAATTTAAAAATAACTTTTTTCAACTAAAAAAAAAACTGTTACACAATTGGACGTCATTCAGGCTGGCTTTCTGCCACTGCCAGAGACTACTGACTGGAAGCCGGAGCCTCGTGAACACATTCAGCACAAGCATTCGACAATAAGAAATTGAGTCTAACGAATTTGGTCTGTATGAGAACTGATGCGCTCCTATTCCTCGACCGTCGCTGGCGTTTCTCTGTCTTCAGGATTCTACAAAGAGGCAGTGCGCCCTCTGCAAAATGGAAGAGACGTTCGATGAAGAGGGAAAGATTGGAGAGTGGACAAACTTATGAAAAAGACAATGGGCGTTATCAAAACCTTGACTTTCTCTCAGAAACATAAAGTATAGTTCAATTTTTCAAAAGTAGTGCGGAAAAAACTAAGCAGTATAAAATATAAAATATGTAACTTTTTTTCTCCTTTCTTTCTCAGCGATTAACCACAAACGAAGTATCATTACAAAGATATTCTAGACGGAGCCTGGATAGTAGTCATGCGTTTTAAATATAAACTATATCTTTTACATTTTTAAAATAAAAATTGATCTGGACTTTTAGTAATTTCACATACGGCCTTACAAGTGACGCTATTCACAAGCCAAAAGCAGAAGATATTCAGACATAGTTTTCGAGAAACTGCAGTTAACTACGCATTATAACAAGGGAAGGCTGAGAGAAGCAACAATGAGAAGGACGGTGAAAGAACGAGCGGTAAGACGAAAGTTAATTTATCATTCATAAATGGGAAAGAGTAACCAATAACAAAGAAAGGACCAACTGCCAGAAATAACCATTGCCTTGCAGAGTTCCCGAATCAACGGAATCAAATGGTTATTTGATGAACAGTGAAGCGAGACATAATAAAGAATCAAAATTGATTATTAAAGAGACTATAAGAATGTGAATGATGGTTTAAAGAACGTCAAGCTGAAGATGAAATAGGTTCAGAAAATAAAGCGACTAAAATTTGAAACATTTGGAATAAAAACAGAGAGAGAGGAGAAAATGGAAACAATGGCGTACATCTTTTCTCTTCGAGTTCAAGGTGACATCGAGTAGAATCTGAGCTTTGAAAATGCTAAGAACATTAGAAAGACGTCTTTTTATTTTTTTTAATTAGTTGTTTTAAACGTAATATTCAACATGATTTAGGTCGGATGAAGTAGAAAGCATTAGGGCGATTACATTAATAAGAGAAGGTGATTAACTTTTCCCATCTTGTTCCGAAAAGCTTTTTCAAATTCATAATGAAATATTTTTTTAAATTATGGTTCGTATTAAAGGTTGTACCAGAACTAAATCAGACTAAAATAGACTCACATTTCAATATTTTAAATGGCAAGTTTGTGTAACACACTGCAGTTTTTAAATAGTTTTGTATACAGAGGAACTATACTTGAGCGTGAAAATTATTTATTTTGAAAAGTTTATGTCGATTACAAATTTGACATATTTATTTTCTTTGTGTTCGATATCAGGTTACGACCATTTTGAGAAATTAAATCTATGAATTACTTGAATTAAAAATGTCAGTCAAATAAGGTCAAACTCTCTTCACTAAGAAACTCTGAGATTCTAGCTATTTTTCTTAGCTTCCAGATAAGGAGGAAAGTATATGGCCAACATCACGCTCTGAGCGCGTTGAACTCCGGGTATAGCCCTGGTACTCATTTTTAACTGGGCTATGCCATTTTGGGAGCTTGTGTAGACGATGATGGAAATCTAATGATACTACTGGGGTTAGAACTTAAGTCGTCGATTCAGCTACCCAGCACTCTACCTACTAAAATACGATGAATAATTATTCAAAATTATTTTATTCTTTATTTATAAATTTCGTAAAATGTTAAGAGCTTAATAGAGGTTTAAAGTTGTGACAAAATGAAGCGCATTTAAATAAATGAGGTTAATGAAATTAATTTAATGTTCATTTCTTTATAACCATAATATATATTTTTCCTCTATTGCCAAAGGTAATTATTGAACATCAGAGAAGAGAAACAAATTTGCTTTTTACAGACATTTCCAAGCACAGTAATTAGCTCCGTAAAAATGTTTGTTGATCTGAATCATCTTACGTAAGCGTCATGGTGTTTTAAGAGTCGTTAAGTTGAAAGGCCATAAGTTGATTCACACCGCGAAGTCCTCGTTAAATCCGTTACAATCTTCATCAACGGGCGGTATATAGATGTAATTTTCGTTAAGAGATCTTACGACACGATGGTCGAGTTACCCCGCAGTAATGAAGCTAAAAGTGATCTCTCTTCCTTGAATCAAATTATCCACATTTACGATAGCATTTAGGTCATCTTAGCTTTCCGACTTCTAGAACACGAAATTTCACCGTTGTCATTAAATGAAAAGGAAGTAAATGGTGACATTTTGTACAAAGATACTCACGCAGTTAAACTACCTGCAAATCAATTCACTTTTGGGAATATATCGAAGATCTTTTGCAATTAAATGTACCATTTACATTTCTCACTTAGATTTACTGTGAACACTATTTTTAAAATATTACCTACTACTTCGACACAACGAAATTATGTTATGGTTTCGACATTGTTATTATAATTATGTAACGAAGTTTGTGAAAAATATTTACAAGTTCAGAACTGTTTGAATTTATTCTAATTTGAAATGTACTGATAAATTCCACTTGAAACGGGGTCCTTAATTTGAACTATTTCGCATCAGTGTAGGAGAAAGATGGGCCATGATATCTTACATGTCCTGAACAATTACAAGACCTAACTTATAAACTAACCAAACGGTTTGTGGATCCTGTCTCAGATCCATCACCTCTTTCCTAAGCCCTGTATTTTAAAAAATCCGCGAAAAAACACTTTTCGGAGCCAAGTCACCATGACCACTTCCCCATCCATCTGGGCATTCGCTAGTAATTTAGCACAGCGAATAATTTAACTCGTTATGGATTTTACATACGCCTGCTTCACTACTGTCCTCGCGGCCGAAGAATAGTAATGGGGGAGGAGTCTAAAGACCACTTGAAAGTCGAGGAGTCATTGTCACCATTACGAGGTAGCAGACTCTTCTTCTCGCTGTAGACACGTTGGCGTTATAGTCGTGTCAACAAATTCTTAGTGAGTTTACCTTCAGATGCTGCTACCTAAATCAACCGATTCGCAGAACCAGCAGTAATTGATATGCTAACTGTGACGGAGAGATGGCTTGATCTTTAACATTTGGCAGCTAGGTGAATGCCTCTTAGCTGTTCCACCGCTCAAAGCGGGTTTTATCTTGGTGTCACGGTATTTCGTCTGTAAGGGATGGAACTACGGTGCCCCTCCCCCACCAGACATGACAACGCGGCGCTTAACTCCATTGGTTACATCTCGTTACTATTCTTTCACAGCCAGGACTTTATATTCTATTTCACATATATTTTCAGTACACATATCAGCGTCAAACGAACCTACGACCCCTGCCTAACCAGAAATCATCTGAAGAGTATCCGAATTATCAAATTCAAACCATTTCAAAAATTGTTATTCCGCAGAAAAGTTTTAGAACAATCACAATTGTCTACATTCTGTAAAAATAAACATGATATGTCTCGGGCCCGATTTATTTAAAGTTTGTGGAAAATCCATCCATTCTCCCCAGCCGAAAAATATTCTCTTGTGTAAGAAGTCGAAAATAAAATATCAGATACGCTTACGCGAAGATGAGGAGAGGTATAAATAGATTTCAATTCTTTTGAAATTCCAATAAGCATACCTGAAACACTCATTTTTTGACAGAAATTTGGTCGTCAGATTGATTATTGAGTGTTAATTCGTGATGAGCAATCTGAAGTGTAGTGAGAGAAACTATAGATTATCCAATATACCTTAAACAATGACAACAATTTAGGATGTCCATGAAATGGTTCTTTGTTTTTCATCCACAACAGTTGAACATCCATGACAACTGCTAGAGTAATACACTTGATTGTTTAATATTTCTGATTATTTCATAATGAGACCCTACTTTTACCTTGTCTCAGTTGAGTTCATAATTTAACAATTTGTTGTCTGTTCAATTAACGTCAATATATGAAATGAATGGGATATGAAATCGGTAGTAAACATGTTAATGTATTGATGAACTAATTTTAAAGGAAATTACATATGGAGATCAAATCATTAGGAATAATATTTTAATCCAAATACGTAATTGCTTTTAGTGAAACATCAAATGCATTTCGCAATGAATATTTCTTTGTATATGTAGGACATAGCAGGAAACTTTAGTAACAATAATTAGTGGTAATGTGTAATAAAATGGCTTTATTTTAGATGGAAAATTTCGGAGTTAAATGTGGTAAAATCTCACTTTTACCCCCTTGATAGGTCCACTGCTACCAGAACTCTTTATTTCATTTTCATATTCAACCACCTCTGTCGCCTACTGAAGTACGTGTCTAATCTCTGTCACACTAAATGTGGTTTTCAAAAGCAATGGAAGTATCCCTGAAGATATGATGAACTCGGTACATGACTCATTAATAATTGTTTGCGTCTGATCGAACGATAATTAAAGAAAACATGGGTGAACATGGTATTTTATCATCTACAGGATCTAATTCACTTGACAAGATGTTGAAAAAAGTGTACTGATCATCTTTCGTGAGGCATTTAACAGGAGGAGTGACGTTTAGGAATAAATAAATAATTTAAGACTGAAGACGTTTCGATGGACGAATGCCATTTATTTTGTGCTTTAGTACTCTATAAGAGTTACAAACTAAGCGGAAACCGTATTTTTTTCAATCTCCTTAATAAATACGTATCTTTGTGTCATTTAGTAACCTATCTTTATTCTATTTTACTGTGTTCTTTCGTAACGACCTTCCAATTCTTATACGTAACGATCGATCATGGATCTTGGGTATCGATTAGAAATGCGTCGTTTTCATTTATTTTAACACAATTACGTTCTACATTATTCTATTGAACATTATTACTAAATATATTATTACGTTTAAACATAATATTATTTTCACGGGCTATCATCTAACAATATAAGCGGCGTTGATTTGAGATAATGCTTGACTAATGACTGATTCATTCATCAACGCAGACAAGAACTATAAGAGATAACCAGTTGAACTTTCACGTCAATTGGAACAGCTCAATTCCATTTCCATTCATCAGGGTGTGGAAAAATATAAGAAAAGGACAATAAATATCTTTTATAAAGAGATAGATATTAAAACTTTTATGCGAATTAATAAATGCGTTCATCTAGTTGTTCGAGTTATCCTTCTAGGAAAATGAATGGAAGAGTCAAGTGTAGAGGAAGTGGAACATTAGGTTAGTGTACATGTTAGTGTAAGTTACGCAGCCGGTTTAAAAAAAGCAAATTACTTGACACGAAGGCTAATATCGTCTTATAATCTCGATCTCGAAACTACTTTCATCAAATCAGCAACACTTGTAAGTATTGTAAGTGATGAAAATTTGAGAGAGAAATTTGAATCAGGTTTTGGTTTTGCACGGATGAGTCGCGTTTCTCAAAAGTTTGAACCAATTGTAAAAATAAGTCTGTTTATACATAAAGCACTGGATATCATAAAATTCAGTGTACTTTGCTTTGCTTGAAATATTGCAATTCCGTTTTTTTATCTTTGTTTCGGAGTCATATTTCAGCTGTCGGGGAATCTCCGCGGTCACAGTTACACAGAATGGAGTGTTCTATTTTATGGGAAATTTTATGGTCTCGCAATATCAACCTTTCTCCTAAGACAGTTGATATCTTTTTTATCCGTGCATACATAAAACAGATTCATACAAATATGTATCCGTATTCAAAGTCATTCGACCATTGTATATTAACAATATATATTATCCCAAGTATTGTTTGTCAACGTAGTTGACTCAAATTAGAACAAATGTCTAAGTTTTGTAATATTTCGGTTTTTTTTTTAGAGTAAAAATGGGGAAAAGGTTTTTGGCTTTTGTCGTCCACCTTAATATTTGCACTCTTGTAAAAACGCTGCATGCTAAAGCGCCCCGAGACCATCCTACGCTTTATAATGTCATTTGCTGTATTATAAGAAATAGAAGTTGAAATTAATAACAAGATCTTACTGCAAAGTATAAAAATTTTCTCGCTGTCTATCAGTCGCTTGTATAGTCAAAGAAAAATTTCCTTTTAATCTAGTTTTTCTTTCACGAATACTTCTCCATCGTTCTTTTCAGTTTTATTGAGCTGAATTCTACCTTCGGAACTTCATTTTTAGCTTTATTTGAACATGCTGTTTCTTGATAATATCCAATAAATCGTCGCGGCGCATGAATCGCGCTTCATGACCCTTGCGTTACATGAAAATTTCATTACATGAAACTCGGCGTGCACGACCCAATGTATTTCAATAATCGTTTATCTCTTTTTGAGCCTCCTTATTTCTATTTAAATAATGTTGCTTTCATAGAAAAGCGTTCCATCGGTGTGTATCGCGCCTAATATCTAAGGCTGTCTTTCAGAATTAATTTTTGGAGGATTTCAGTTCCATGAGGCATTTTGTGCAAGTATCCTGTACAAAAAGAGTTTGAGCTTTTATAAAATTCATTTGCGGTCGACGTGTGACTCAATAAATATTTGCCATGAGCTCTGAAATTTTAATGATAAGTGTCATATGATATTACTGCATTCACCACAAAGTTCGCTCCACCCTGACACTTAATCAATGCAGCAATTGTGTACACCAATGAAAATATTACATATTAATTGTACTACGGCTATACCGGACGCATAAATATTTGATGTTGTTCAATATGTTATCGTCGAAATTATCAAGAGATGTGCATTGAAATTAGAGTATGTCTTGTCGGTATCCAACTTTGAGTATCCAACCTTCGAAAAAACAAAATTGCAATGGAGTAATACGTTATTGTATAGGATTATTATTCAATATCACGTATGTCATGATTTCATTGACATGTACAAAAAGGATTGTCACTCAATTTTTTCAATTGTACACTAGGAAAATATTTTTGCATTAATTCCTTTATTTGCTTTCTGTGTTGCATTTGGATGTGCCATAATTCAGACCATTATACTGTTGTTTTCCGACTACATGTTTTGAAGAGAGCTGGATGATGGATTAACCAGGAATTCAACCTTTGAAATTACTGGGACAGGGAAACTTCAGCTAATAATATCACCGAGGTAGATCGAGTGCGGAACCGAACACCTTCGCTCCCGCTTTGGAAAACGTACGGTACTGACGCGATACCTGCCGGTTGCTACTAGCCTGACCACAGACACTTACGTGTGTTTCTTGACCCACTTATTGGACAACGTAGGATAAAATAAGCTTCATTTCGTAATCTAACTTTCATGAGGATCACTTTCTATACTCGTGCGAACTTTTATCTGATTATATGATATTTGTATTCTGATTTGAGTCAATGTTTTTAGAAAAGTGCCCTCACTTCTCCTCTCGCCCAACTAAATACTACTACTCGAAACCAAGAATAAGATGTATAGGCTACAACCATATACATGTTGATTTCTGGTATGGCTTTATGGCACGATATCACATTCGGTGTTTGAGGAAGAATCAAATATGAAAATTTCGTTATAATATCCAATGAAACAAATTCTTCTTTTTAAACTGACTTATTGACGTTAAAGATCGAATGTGATCGACATATTTCATGGATTTTTATAACAGAAGGATTAGATGATAACTAAGCAAACTTTGACAGCGATGAGCTGTCAATATTTAAATGCATCGATATGAAAAAACTTCAGTTTTTCGGTTTTCGAATGAAATAAAAATAAAGTATTAACGTTTTCGGAAGGATATGAATGAGAGTGGTTGTTCGAGAATGTGAACTCTCTTGTGAAAAACACCCCTTTGAAAAGGATCATTTCGAGTGGAGTCCGCAAAACATTGGTGGAGAGTGCGAGGAGGGTAAGAGGTTACGAAAGCGAAGGGGGTCTTGACCTGGGCAGACTGCTCTGCCACCTCTGCCAGCCTGCATGCCTGCACAACGTAGGGGGTAGGCGGCGCGAGAGGGGTGGTTGTGGCGGTAGTGCGGGTGGCGACCGCGCGCGGGGGGGATGAGTGCGTCGGTCGATGCGAGTCGCGGCCTTGACTCACAGCCACTGCCCGCCGCTCTTGCCATCACCATGCCGTCACGGTCGCTCGCTCGCGTCGCCGTCGCCGCCAGGTCGATGACGTGGCTGCTGTTGCACGATGGTGGCAGCTGCAACTGGAGGAGTCCGTAGTGGTGACAGAGACACGCGAAAGGAACAGGAAGAGAGCGGTGATATGATAAAAAATGATGGAGGGTGGAGATGATGAAAAATGGGATGTGCTCTGGGATCATTCGCACGCTAGGGTTCGTGAAAGGCGTTGGATGTATTATGGGAAGATAACTGAGGAAACAGTGTTGACGGGTAAGTAATACATGCTGTAGCGAAATGGTTACAGCATGATCATGAGAATATAACACGAGAAGAGAATGATGAGCGAGCGAAGGACATAATAAGGGATACATTCCAAATATTCTCAGATGAAAAACAAAAGAAACAAAACGTGTTTTTCGTCTAAGTAAATACTTTAATACAGATGTATTTCGAATTTGATTAAAAATATAATTCAACTCAATGACATAGAAATCTCTTAAATTGCGGTGAACCTCACCGCCAGGTTTCATATTAAAACGTAAGAAAAAGGTCTACTATAATATTGAGCAGTCTTCGTTTTTAACACAAATAACTCATTGAGTTGATTAATTATGTTATGTTGAATGAAAATGGGGGACTGGGCCGAGATTCGAACTCGCGACTTTGAGCTTAGCGCGCTCATGTGCTTTCCAACTGCGCCATCCCGTTCGCCTCCCGGCCTGTCTCCCATTTTCATTCAACATAACATAATTAATCAACTCAATGAGTTATTTGTGTTAAAAACGAAGACTGCTCAATATTATAGTAGACCGTTTTCTTACGTTTTAATATGAAAATATCATACTTTAATTGGGAGAGCAGAAAGAAAGAGAAAAATAAATACTGGCATGTTGGTATAACAGGAAATCTTCTGTTAATTCTTACCGACATATTTGTGACGATTTAAATATTCTATGTCAAAACCCCTACTGATTAGAGCTGTGATACAGGAGCATAGGTGAATTATGCTATCTTGATATAGAAGCAGTGAAACGGAGTGAATGATGCTATGGAAGAATTCATGGGAACAATAATCAAGTAAATAATTGGTGTTGATGGTCACTCAACAGTGCAAAAAGAAAAGGATTCGTTTTTTTAACTACGTCACAGTTCATTTGAGGCAACGTATTTGGAGGGAAAGATCAAAACATTTTGATAAAAACATACAAAAGGGGATGAAGAAAGTTCGTATTTATATTATGAAGAGATACAACTCACATTATAAGACAGGAGAGAGGTAAAAAAAAGTTGTAAATGTGGAAAAATTAGGTCTCGAATAATATTATGGAGACTGACATAAAAACTTAAGTAGCAACCGCCAGTCACATTTGTTGCACTTACGCCAAAAAAAATAAGAATTACTTAAAAACATTGAACGAAAATATATAGAGAAAAATTAAGAATATCATGTTATGTATATCGAGAAATTTCTTACATTTTTTAAGTTTCAGTTGTTGTTCTACGTTTGCTTATTAAAACAAGATTATGTAATATGCAAGCATGTTGATTTTATTGAATAGCCAAATACAATATTTGGTTCAGTTAGAGCATGACAGATCAAGTTATCATCTTTGCATACAGAAGCAACTCCCAATTTTATGCAGGGTGGACTGTTTCAACATGTTCCTTTGCAGAAAGCGAAAATGACAATGCTTGAGAAAATGACGAGGAAAATTTACGTTCTACGAATACCATATAACGCGGCAGGCGAGGGTGAGAATGTGAGCCGTGGTAGCAATGAAGGTGATAACGATGTCGTCGATGGTTGGGATTACGTGCGTGATGGGATGGTTCTCGTGGTGACGGCGTGCGCGTCGCCCGTAGTTTACTACTGTAGACACACAGTGGTTGTGATCCCTGAGAACGGAGCCAAATGGATCAAATTGCTTTTGTCCCCCATGATCAAGAGGACGTACCTAGTAACATTTCTCTAAGGATAAGTGGCGTCACCAGAACTTTAGTACCCAGCACAAACATTCTTTTTCTCTCCTCATCTCGCTTACCAGGCGGTGAAATACGCCTCGGGAAATTAAGAGATCTGGGGATGTTCCCCCAGAATGTTTGAAAATTGAACACTTAGAAATCACCTTTTACTTTTTTCTAAGACATTACAAACTGAGAACAGCTGGAATGTTTTCAAACTTTCTTTTTCTAAATGGATTTTTAAAAAAAATAAAGGTAAGCCAAATTTAAAAGTGCTCAATACAATACAAATATTACTTATTACACTCAAACTCATACACTCCTATTTGTTTTATACACTTCAACTTATTGACCTCATGTTTTAAAGTATCAGAATATTAGCTTTATATTAAATTAAACTTGGTCAATCAATTTCTTTAAGTTCTGGTAGCCCAGAAACGTGACTGCATCCGTCACCCTCGGAGGACCCGGAAAAAACAAAACTTACGTTAGTCTCCCACCCCGTTACGACCTGCTCTAATCGGCAGTCAGCGTTCAGTCTGCAGCTCGACGGTTCCTCGCAGGACGATTAGTTGATTCCTGATTCCCGTCGCTGACGCTTGGCTTTTCTTTAGCCGGTGCCACGCCACCACACATGAGCATAGTGCTCACTCAAATCACCTTACGATTAAACCTTCTTACTATGATATTAATATCCTCTATTCTCATACAATTGAAGAAAATGTGTTGGATGGTAATGATGTGCGTCAATATAATAGTTTGTTCCAACTTGATACGAAAATATAATAATTCATATCGAAGTACGTAAATGTTCAGAACTCTTTGTATGAAAAAGTTCTCCCTATAATTTTTTTCTTTTGAGAAGAGAAAAATTGTCAAAGAAACTTGTCCAAAATAATTGTTGAATTTTAAGATTTATTTGAAACTTCTCTCTCTAACATATTTGGTAATTATTCATTAAGCCGAGCGAGGAAATCTCGCAGCTAGGGTGTTTCGATTTCAGATAACTAATATAAAAAGTATTATTTTACTCTAAAATTCTACTCTTTTTTATTGATAACATCGATTTATTAATTAAACTTCATCGTAGCATGTCTCTTTCAGAGATATAGAGGAGAAATTTATATAATTGTAACCCATTGTAGTGGATATAACGCCTGGTAGTCCAGTTCTGAGTATTGTCAGACGTCCCTGAGGTGCCGGGCCACCCCAAGTATCTCTCAGTCATCGTTCAGAGCGCGACGATTTTGTCTTGTGCAGAGTCAGTCTAGAGATAGTGTGGTCAATTCGTGTCCAGGATTCCGTCATTTTTCCATCAAGTTGGAGTGAATGCAATTAAATTTATATGAATCTCTAAATATCTTTCAATAAATATATGTCGAAACATTTCTTCAGTCCTTTTTTAATCAAACTTCATATAACTAATTAATCTTTTTCGAAATGAAGCTTTCACATGCAAGTTTTCGTAACGTATCAATGTGCCGGGAAAATGGTGGTTCTAGGTGATCACTGTTTAGTCATTTAAAGAGAAAAAATACTTTCATATTTAAACCGGTGTTCGCTCAATGATAGAGGTGAGAACCAAAGAAATGAGGTATTTCATTTTCGATTGAGGATTCAAAAACTATTTAGAAACTATGGAAATACAATTAATTTTACACAAAAGACGCAATAATGTTTTATGTCAAAATAAAATGTGTTTTACTTCAAACTAATATTTGTTGATATAGAAATTTAATTTTATTGATTTTAGAAACTTACTTTCTGAAACACATTTTATAAAGTATAATTAAATATAATTATGTTTATTAGATATCGAATCATATTAATCACGATTCTTTTCAACTTACAAATATTTCTAGTATAATGTTTTCCTATTATTATTATTAATATTATTATTTACTATTGTTTTTCGTGCATTCAAATGCAGAAATTTGTAACGTGAAAGTATCCATTGTTAAGTTTTGTCTCCCCCAATCTTATGCAGTGCTCTCAATCCACAGAGGCAAGAGACATTTTATTTGAAACTTTGGAAAATAATTTTTGAAAATTTTATTTAGAACACTTTGGAAGTCATAAATGTGATGCGTCAATATCCTTTTTACACTGAAATCTCCACGATGCCAAAAAAAGAAGAAAAGGAGTCGGATCTCAGAGTCCGCTTCAATAGAAAACTTTGTGTTGCACGTCGGTATCGCGTTGCACCCTGACTCGTCAGTGACAGCTGGTGACCGTGAATGGGAGTAGGAGTCAGTATAAAAGAGGGAGGATGGGTAAGATAGGATGATGGCTGCATTGTGAGGTCGACATCACTCATCGGGATTCGACCGCTTCGAGTAGACACAACCTCCGGCAACACGCGTACAAAGACGAGCTCTCGGATAAACTAAAATCTGCCATGTAGAGGCTCTTGTTCGTGAAGTGGTGTGTTCCAGCACAATTGTGATTCAGAGAGCTATTTTCAATGCTTTGTTCATTCTGTGATGCAGAATATGGAATATATCCCGAACATCAACTACATATATGTGATGGTTTGATTCAATGTATGTTCGATCCAAAATTACACTTCTCTTTCCTTTCGGATAAGTAACCTGAACGACACCCAGTGGCAAGACCTCAGAATATATTGGAAGTGGTGCTGAGTACCATTCAGCTCTCTAACCGTAATTTTAAATGGCATTGTGAAAAAAACAGAACTTACGTAAATTGTCAGGATACTAGTTCTTTTAAAACATTACATGAAGAAACCGCTCTTCCTCCAATTTCTTAAATCATTAAAATATGCGACCAGAAACATGACTGAATGATTAATTGATATATCCAAATATTAGTCACACTCATATGTAAAATTGAAAGAATCAATAGAAATATTGTTATGTATACCAAGATTTATGAAAACCGCTTCGAAATACAAATCAAATTCGTACGTAGTAAAATCTTAATGTGCATTTTCGAATAATTTATGGGTAGTGATATTTCCTCTTTGCCTTCCATATATTTATGTCAACCAATAGATTTAACAACTTGGATACTTCAGTATTAACTATGATGTTGGATTCTCTTTAAATGCATTATGAAAACGCCGTGCCAGAAATGTGTTACACAGAATAATGTATTCAATCGTGTCAAGACAGAAAAAAATATACATAAATAAATTCATATAACAAATAAGATGAAAAATTATAATAAGCACATATTAAAGGGGTTTTATTTTCGATTATTAAAAAGCAATAATTCGACAAGTATAAGGATTTTACATTTTCATACTGTGTATTAGCTAGAATTTAAGAAATATTTACAGAAAGAGTTTAATTTTATATCAAATTCTTTATTAAAATCAATAAATTCTTTAAGATTATAGAGGCATGAAGAAGAAGGAAACTTTTAACAGCTCGTATGAAGAGATTCAATGTAGTAATAATCTCGTGAAAGGAAAATACTCCTGAATTCAGGAACAGATCGATTCTTGAGGGACATTACCCAATTTGGTGTAGAGTGGTTGAAACGCTGGGACAGTGTCTTGTGGTGTTCAGTGTCAGTGAGATTCTTATTATGCAAATGGTGGCACTTTATAATAATAATAATGTGCCTTTATTTTGGCGAGACTCAGACCTTAAGGTCTGCTTTTCCGTCTAACCATTTTAAAATTTTTAGATTTTAAATACAAGAAGAAAATTAGGAGGGTCGTATTTACATTTACTTTATTAATTCAGTTTTAACAAACACAGCCGTTACATAAATATAAATACAAGGATGAGTTAAAATATTTAACAAAGTTTTACATGGATTTCACCGTTTGAGAAATTCCTTTCGAATATTCAAACTATTCTCATTTGTGAAGTTGTGAGTAGAGTTGCACCAAAACATAAAGCCTTACCGTAAATAGGAATAATCACGTGCGAAACTTACACAGCGGGAGACATGTGGACTTTAACATTAGCTAGAATTTGGATTATATAACACAAATTGCGTAGTTTGGAATTTAGATTATCAATGTTACAATTACAATTACCCTGAAAATAAAGATTGAAGAATTAGTTTCCTTATCAGTTTTTATTTGTTCCGTTTATCTAAAGAATACCTGGGGCAAAGATTTTGTTATACTTTATCGAATGATGGGAGTAGTTTTTTTATCAGTATTTACAATCAGAAAAACATTATTTTTTACTGTGAGAAAATGTATTATTACTCGTAAGTTCTAGGAAAGAATTCGCTTTCATCTAAACACTACATAGAGTTAATATTGATGAGTATCCTATGCTCTCAGAAAGCAGTTCAAGAGGTTCATTACTTTTGTCTCTTCGAGTAATTTACATCGTTCTAAACGAGCCAGTTTCTGAGCACAAGTTGTTCCAAGCGTAAACTCCTTTAATCTCCATTCCTCTAATTGTAAACCTTCTGAGGACCATTCCAAGCTAGGAGGAAGTAGAACTCATAGTTATTCGAAGTCCTCAATGTTTTCTGACTAACTCTGCACGCAGTCACCACCCCCACCCCCCATCGTGAACGCTATATTCGCACACACCCCAAGTCCCACTCCCTAAAGAAAATCCATGACCTTATCATAACCAGATGGAACTTAAGTATAAAATATTCTGAGATAATATTTCATGACTGGAACAGATATTTCATTCTTTTCAGAATATCGAGATACCAATTTTCATAATTTTTATTTCGACCTTGAGCAAAAATCATCAAAAGTGACATCTTATATCTTCTAGCGATATCTTATTTCTTTAAGCGAACCAACTACCACGAATATGTTTTCATTAATATTTTGCATTTGAAACAGGTAATATTATCTATCATAATATAGAAAACACATATTCATGATATTTGCAAATATATGGCTGCATTTTCAAGATGAACAGTGTTTTTTTCAAATATGAGTACTAAATATGATACTTCTCTTGGGAATATGAGAAATGCACCTAGATTTTTAAGCTCTATTTGTTGATCGCTGAATCATTGATAGTGAATTAGTTTTCATATCCGATAATACATCGGCTGACTATTAAATTTTCCAAAGAATGTTTCGTGTTCTTCTAACTCTGTGAACAAATATAGATTTGTCCAAGGAATGTTTTAGTAGACGCAAGCGCTAATATTAATGAACGCTCAAGGTTGAAGTAAAGTATCCGAATTACGAAAATCGGTTCTGAAAATATTCTTCCCTTATTCCTCCTGAAACCATATATTAATTATAGCCCTTTTCCATTTTCTTCCATCATATTGGAAAACTGTTATTCTGAACCCTTCATAAGTTTTACCTACTTAGAGTATGTTCTTTTCATGATTTCATAAAATGTTTTTAATAGTGGAAAGTATCAAGGATAATTTCAGTTTTTTGCGATCATATTTTAGATAAATAACTTTTTAATATTATCAGGGAATGAGGTAAAAGAATCTTAAAAGAAAATGTTTCAGGGTGAAATGATGTCATCTCACTTCAAAGTCAAAAATGAAAAATATGAAGATTTAAAATTATGTATTTTTGTTTTCAACATCTACAAAATAAATATCGTAAATACTTATTTCTCTTAAGTATGTATACCCAATAAATTAAATGAATTGCTTACCAGATACCTCTTCTCGTAATATTTTTTTCCCTTCTTCGATTATTGGCACAGCATTCGTTATCGGAAATTAAACATTTTTTCGACAATACCAAAATTACCAAGAAAAATATACATATTTTTCTGCTTGAATATGCTTTACTGATTCAAATATACAGTGGTGCTTATTGAATGTCACTTATAGTAGCGAAATTTAAAAAAAAATGTTAAATGTAGCTCCGTTAGTGAAAATGTATTCTCTGGTCGAACAGATTCCCATTCTACTCTGATTCGCCGTTTCAGAATTGTTTCTGCCAGAACATATCCGCAACCACGTGACGTCCAGACCAATTTCTCGATTCGGCAACTAACGCTCGCCAATCAAATTGATTCGTGGTATCGCTTGACGTTGCTATGATGAGGTCAAAGGTGAAACCACAGCTGTTCTGAATTGAGCAATGCTGCCGACGGAGTGCGGTGGATTGGAACGGGATTCGCGGTCCAGTAATCGACTATGTGGGAGACCTCAGGTCGAGAACCAGAACGATCAGCGATCAACGAACGATTTCAAAGCGATTCGACAGTGACTTGTCACCATGAATCCACTTCTGTAGAGACTCATTTGATGTTATGCATTTTATAATTGAATATTTATTTGTGGAGGCGTGCTCTTCCACAATTCGACCGAAATCTTAAGAACGTAAACAAATTTCAAATATTAAACAGCATTAGACTAAAAACGTACAATTCAATATTACCTACTACGATATACATCTAACATGTTAATTAGTTCATTTATTGTGTATTTTAGAAATATAAATATTAAGAAAATTTTACTGTGTGCGAAAGAAAGATTAAACGGAGAAGACAAATAAAAGCAACACGAAAATTAATATTTACAACTAAATAATATTTTAAAAGTCTGCTTAATGACTTCCATTTTATACGAATTCGAAAAATAAACACATCATAGGTTCTCATTTAGAACTTTCGAAATAGTCTTATTCCAATATTTCAACTTATTAATATTCTAACGATTCATGGCTTACTAAAAAACTCACAGAGCGGGACACTGTAATCATCATAGGTGGGCAGAACGATATTAACTTGGGTGGTCATTTCAACGCGTCTGAACATCTACAAAAACTAAAAATGGCCGCCTTGCACACGAACATAGTGCTCTCTAGCCTGCCTCCACGCTTCAACGTTCAACAAATAAACCACGAAATTAACCTGGCAAACATCTCCCTAAAACATCACCTGGCAGACAAAAAAATCACATTTTTTTATTTCTGACCACACATGACTGCCAAGGACTTTACCCAGCACGGTTTACACCTGAGACCGTCTGGGAAACAGCACTTCGGTTCTCTTCTAGTTTCACATCTGATATCACATCATCCACCTGCCCCAACACCCCCTCCTACACCTACTCCTGCACCTACCTCATCTCCTCCTGCTGCTCCTACCTCATCTCCTCCTCCTATCTCGACACCCATTTCTTCTCTTTTCCCCACTCTTTCACCTACTGCTTCCTCATCTCGCACGTCCTCATCTATTCCTCCTGCCGCCCACACACACAGTTACAACTTGCGCTCAGGAGTACGATGTGGTACTCGAAGGTGACAATCGCGTTCAGGTGCAGTGTGCGGGCTTGATCCNGCTTCATCCGGAACTAGAAGCTGTACCAATTTCAAATTCCTCTCCACAATCTAACGTCGATTCCATTTCTCGTGAGTCACAAACTTTTTGCGAAAATAAAATAATTATATTTCATCATAATGTCCAACCTCTTTCAAACAAATTGACAGACATTGAAATTCTGGTACATGAAAATTCATTCTATTTGCTATGCCTCACAGAACATTGGCTTTCAACTAACAAAATCAATGATACTGCTATTACTAATTATTATTTAGCAAGTTCTTACTGTCGGCAAAATTTTAAAGGCAAAAATCCCCACGGAGGTACGTGTATCTACGTTCGTAATGATATTTTATCTTCTCCACTGACAGGCTACGAGAACTTCTGCGTAGATAGTGTGTTCGAAATTTCTGCAGTTGAACTGACCGACACCGGTATTGTTGTTTTGTGTATTTATAGACCTCCTCAATCAGATCTTGACATATTTTTTCGGAACTTCGAAAATGTTTTAGAACATATCGCACATAAATCTACTAAATCTATCGTTATATGTGGTGATTTCAATATCGATTTCTTGAGTACATCCGACTCTGCACATTCACCAGTTAATCGATTCAAGAATCTTATCGACTCCTTCAACCTTATTACTACGATAAACGACCCCACTCGCCTCTCCGGCTCATCTCAAACATTGCTAGATCAAATTATAGTAAACAATTGAATCTCGTATCTCTCTGAAGTGTTTATCGCCGGATACAGTGATCACTTTGCTCAAGTAATGATTATTATGCTTATTAATAATAAACTAAAACCACTATACAAATTTACAAGAGA
>NNCF01127249.1:368996-380932 GCA_002313205.1 Laupala kohalensis | reverse complement strand
GGATTTCTTATACAGGTTATCTAGGCTTTGTCTAGGGGCTTGTTTATTGTAACAATAAATCGTGAATTTAGTGTTATGTCAATTCTTATGATTTTTTAAACACTATACTCAGTGTAATCTATAGTTTGATAATAATTTGTACGTGTAAAATAATTGTTTCAATGTGTTTTGACAAACACATTGACATTCTATTAGTATTTTAATTTGTAGCTAACTTTTTTTCTTATCTAGGAATTTTTGCTGAAATATCTCAATCCGCCTCTGCATTAGGGCCCTTGATCGGAATTGATGGGATGGTCCCTTGCTTGCTTCCGGAGAGTAAATTACTTTATTGTCCTCCACGTGGTCATACGCAGTCCGTACTGTTTTTTGACAATAAATTTATTATTCTTATGAGTTTATTTACTTATTATATGCGTCAAATATGCAAAAGAGTGTTGTAAGGCATACTTTTTCCCATTCATTTTACAATGTTGGTCCCTCTCGCCAGGACAGGAGTTATGCTGAGGATGCCAGCGAATATTATTTACGAAGAATCCACGTTTACATTATTACGACGGACATCTAAATCTTCCTTAGACTTAATGTGGGGGTTGATGGTGTAAATTGGGGTATAAAAATAAAGCAGTAGCTTAAAAAAAGTTTATTGTAAGTAAAATATACAGATCATTTAAAAGTATGTTCTGCACTGTTTAACAGCTTAAATATTTCCACCTTTTAACTATCTTTACTAGCCCAAGTCTTTCCGCGATATATACATTGATTGTGGTCTGATATCAATTCACTGCCCTTGGGCCTGTGAAGGTTTGAGAAGGTAGTACTCCACGAAGCTACGTGTTCTCTTCTTCTGGAGGCAGTTTTGAAACTTCTAGGCGCTACCTGTGATAAGATTTATGGAGAGACTTGTAAGTAATTCTCTACAATATTTAATATAACTAAGTTTTTTCATGGTCAACTCATGTATCTCTAATTTTACCTCTCTTAAAAGCTTAGAAGAATACTACGCAATGTTGGGAAGTAGGTTTCTGGCGCAGGAATCTTGTTAAATTTTGTAGAATATGTAATATAGAAACAATGTTACTTCGTCCCTTGAAAGAACGTTTTTTGTTGTAATTCAAAGGTTTTATAAACGAATATAACGTCTCTTCAAATTTTTTCTTGTAATCGAAAATGTTTTTGTTGTAACTTCCCACGTCAACTGTTGTAACGATATTGTAGATGAGGTTACTCTATGCAAACATAGTGTGAGTGGAAAAAAGTGAAATTAAATAAATTGTGAAGGTAATTGACAGTGTTTAGTATTGAATGTGATACCATTGCTCATCTGATAAAATAAAAAAGAAAAGGTCACGTTATTTTAGGGTGTACATGATTATTATTATTATTATTTTTGGTTGGGGCTTTAGGGCTCGTCAACATCGAGGTCATTAGAGCCCAATGTTTATTATTAACTTACATAAACGACGCAATACCAACATGCCTCTAAATTAGATGTATGACTTAGAAAATTAATCAACCTCAATATATGATTGAATTTGTAAAATTAATTTTTAGACTTTAATTACAATCAAATCAGTTGAAAATATTTTTGACGCTGGAGAAATTAAAAGTCAGTCTTCTTCTATCACAACTTAAAATGAAATAAACAACAAAAAGATAACTTTTAGAAGATCATTTCTCATACTTCACGTTATATCTGGTTAGGATAATAACATGTGGTATCCCTTCGCCCTTGTTCGCGACTGAACAAACCGATATATCGAATCGAAAACAAGCGCTGCACATCGGTCTTCGGGACACGCAATTTGTTCACGTGACAAGGCAACGCGCGCACCGGAGCGACCCCATCAATCATCATGATCAAACCTCGTGTCGGCAGCACAGTGTTGACTGAAGCTTCCCACCTCAGTTAAAGCTCGAGTTTATGTATGTATTTCCGAGAAAATGTTCGTTCTACAAAGTAAAGTGTTTTCTAAGTAGTAAACTATCTTTCTGTAACACATAAAAATATGTTCGAAAATATACGCTTAAGTATTTTCCTAGGCGGGTTATTTTTCACCATTATGTCAACGACGCCACACATGATTGTATTGAATATGACAGGTAATTAATCATCTGACGATCGATATTGTATGTTCTGGTATTAATCTGAAGCAGAATCCTCATTAGAAAACTAATTTGAATTTTTTAAAATATCGAATTCAATACATAAGAGTAATTTTAAGGTTGAAAACCAATGAGGTTTAACAATATACATTACGGCACTTAAATAAATAAATCACTAACAAAAGGATTTATTTATTTAAGTGCCGTAATTTATCATGTTTTACATAAATTACGAATGGAAGTTTCGCATATAAGAAACAAATAGCTTATATGGAGATGGATTTAACGAGACACACGAGGAGATTGATATTACATTACAAACTGAAAGTATGTGGGCAACTGGACTATTTCGTATAGGTAAGTCGAAGTCTTGGAGGAAAAGTATCTCTCAAGAATGTACAATGTCAGCGGGAATCTTAGTTATGTCTTTTGTAACAATTGGGGGGAACTATATCTAGGAGAGATTATTTCCATTTACAACGATTTTGACATCACAAACTCCAAAGATGTATTTTTCATAGATTCGCTGATATAGTAAATCCTCAAAATATACACTGACGTGGTAAATCCACTTTAGAAACATCCTGTCCAATTCCACCGCTGAGCACTGTTGATTCTTTTTTCAGCGTGCATCACCTGTGAGCCGTGCTTCGTAACAAGTGACAAGGGAGATTTATTTATTTCGCGCACACAAAAGTGGCCACGTTTCCAGTATTTTCCAGAACGCTGTTGCTTTAAAGCACGAGAGTTTCGCGGAAGGAGAAGATATCCTTTGTGAAATGACATTGACAAAAATACGAAATGGTTATTCAGAAAAAGTCGGTAGCAATGATGAAAACATTGGTTACTTAATTTGTATCATAACGACCTCCCAAAGGAAAGTTATTTCAAGAGGACTAAAATTAAATTTCTGATGTAANTTGGTTACTTAATTTGTATCATAACGACCTCCCAAAGGAAAGTTATTTCAAGAGGACTAAAATTAAATTTCTGATGTAACACATTTTTTTCATAATTACTTTTTACTTAGAATCACGTTCGTAAATATTGTGTCATCCAGGCGTTGTATGAGCAACACTGGTCTCAGTATCTCTGTTACAGTGGAAAACATACTTTTATTACAGTTAGAGTATGAATATATTATTTCAATAATAAGTAAATGAATAAAATATTTAAACATAAAAACTAAAAAAATTAAGAATGTATAAACATATGATTATAGAAATAAATTATCATATATCGTACTCAACAACTTGTAACACTTCGTTTTTGCTAGAAGATGAGGTTCGTGTGAGATTTTAGTAATATTGCCGTAAATCCCAGAGAAAAGCATAATTTCAGGCCCTTTTGTTATTTGTGTAATGTTCTAAATTTCACAAACATAGTTACATTTTATGAGCATTATTCAATGTTTACAATAAACTGACAAAAGTATAAGCGTCGAAAACGGCACAAGTAATATTCCTACAGGAAAACTCTAGGAAAGTTTGAAAAAAATTATAGTATATGCAGAAGATATATACGTCCTATTTATCACAACAACTAGGCATCATCTCTAATTATGGAATAAAATGTTCAGAACACTTCTTACCATTTTCTATAAAAAATATATTTTCTAGATGAATATCGCTGAGGAATATAAAAACCCTGTTGTTAGATAGAAACTGCTAGATGAAAGACTACTCTTTCATCATTAAGAGTTTATTAGCTTAGCCTCGAGATGACTGGTTCAAGACTTCGACATTTCCGTGCTGCCTCGAGCAGTTAGCAGCACGACTCTTCTTCAAATCTTTCCTCCTTCCTTGAAAAACACTTTCCATCCACTAAAAACATAACGTTAATTGAAGCGCTCGTAAAGGGCGGGCTGCGAAGGGTTGAGAAAGTTTCGATCCATTGCGGAGATCAAGTTGGTTGTTATCTTACAATGATGGAGACTCGAGGAGCAAATGTAGCGGAAATTCCATTTCATTGAAGTTATAATTTCCTTTCTTACTAAGTTTATCTACAATTTAGCTTTCGACTTAACAGATGGAAACAATTACTTTGAAGGAGAAGACGAGGGAGGGCAGGGAAAATAAAACAAAGATTGCAGAGAGTGTCTAGGGATCCATTAATTTATTATTTATTTTTTAAAGATTTTTTTTAGGATTTCAATGAGAAAAAACTGGGTCGTTCTAAAATATAGTCATTCATTATTTACTTTTTTTTCAACGCGATAAGAAACTATTGCAATCGTGAAAATTTATATATGTGCAATTATACATATGCATTCTTCATGGAACGAAAATTATCACGATTACAATAGTTTATCTCGTTGAAAAAAAAGTAAATAATGAATGACTATATTCTAGAACGATACAGTTTTTTCTCATTGAAATCCTAAAAAAACAAATTCTGTGTGTGTGTAGTGTTTTGTTCTGTTATAATACCGTAAAGCGTTGGTTTATTGTTTTGTAATTTATGTATTTATCTTACATCGTTATGTGTAACTCTCTTTTTCTGATTTCTGAAATAAAACGAGACGTATAGAAAACTATCTAACCCTATGACTTAAGTGTCTATATAATTGACAACTAAATGCAAAAATGTATAATATCTAACGAAAATATGGTGTTCCTTTCCCTTTTTGAAAAGCTTTTCCAGAGACGACGTCCGACGAACTCACAGGCTCGCGAGTCTTCATGCATTCGTGCAGTGTGAGATAAAGAGCGCAGTTTGCGACAAAACTCCTTTTTACTTTCTTTACTTCACATCTTCGTGAAACCCTCAAGGCTCATGACCCTATTCAGTAAGCCGCCATGTTCATCAAACAGGCCATATCCTCCGAGAAAATGAACCTCTAGTGTTTCAAGAGAAGAATTACATCGGATACGATGACATTAATGTACGTTTCAATTCAGCATTTGCAATGTAATTGAAATTCTTCTCGTTTTCTAATTTTCCAAGGTTTTATTTTTATAACACGTGGATTCATCGTTGTGTTCATTATAATACGTAAACACGTTTTCCAAGTAGTAATTATGAAATTAGTACAAAATAGATATAGAAAATGATATGACATAGAAAATGTTCACAACATAATTCATACAATAATGTAGACTGGTGAAAACTTGTGTTTCCCTTATTTCTGCGAAAAAAGGCCAGACAATTTTTAACTAAAAATCATAAAATATNTCTCACGACTTTACTTAATAACATTTTTTAAAAAAAGAAGAAGAAGAAGAAGAGGAAAGAAGAAAATGAACGATACCCTAGCCCTCGCAACCTAGTAGCGTCGGGATCGAAAAGAACAAGAGGTGACCAAGGGAGGTCAGGAAAGAGAAAGGAAGGAGCATGGCACAAGTAAGTGGAAAGTGAAAAAAGGATTAATTAAATATAATATGAATCAATGGCGATGTGTTGAAGACAATCCTCATACGTGTCCTCTATTACCTCCAGCATTTGTATACAGCACAGTCGGATTCGCATGGGGCATACACTTACAACTTAAATGACCTCCCTAACCACTCCTGACGGCACATCTCCAATTTCGACCCTCGAAAACGAGCTCTTGCATAAAGAGGAGCTTTCTATTGTGAACCATTTTCTTTTGAAATCATAATACTTCAAATCTCATCAAAGTTTTCTTCCATACCTAAGAACAAAAATTACTCATAATTAGACTCCGTAAACACCATTCAAGATCTAGCTATTAAAATTGGTATTTATTTACATTTTCGGGGTTGTTTAAGAAAATTGGTGGCGGCATTATTTAAAGTGGCTACAAGTCGAAAATGAGAAAAAACGAATCGTAATCATTGCATTTCTTGTATTTTCAAGAGATTTCTTGTATTTCCTCAGACTTAAGGGTAAAAATGAGCCCAAGTGCCCCCATACTTTCAAATTTAATTATTTGTCCAGCTTTACGATTAGCTTTACTAACACTCATTTTAAGTAAAAGTATATAATAATAAGTTTTGAGGAGATATTTCTTCATTTCTTGCTATCTAAAGAAAAAAACATTCCTTACGTGAATCAAGAACACATTTTTTTGGGTGGTGGGAGTGATTTCCCAAGTTACTTCCCATGGGAAACATAATAACACGGCTCACATCACATTATGTGGTGCTTTCTGGGAGTGTTTCATACAACAAAACTAACAAAATTCTTTCACCGTGCAGCTTTTGACCCAATGGTGTTTACGGTATTTTATTTATATCCAGCACACTAGATCGGAATAAAAATTGGAAATTACCCCCAGTATATCCCTCAAGGAAATGACTGAATTTTTAATAACGGTGATACTTTGTTGCCGTAGAAGACACTGACACTACCTGAAGCGAAATTCCAATGTGCGTCTAGAAGTGAAACCAATCAGTGAGTGAAGCGAGTCGATAAAATAAAATGAAAAACAGATCAATAATAAAATGTGCAACATAAGCAAGAGCTAATAGAACTTGGGGATCCGGTTAATTGCTTTTCCAACTGAGTTTGATTCTTTTAAATTTTGCTTAATTTATTTTTTAAATAAAATTATAAGTTTAAAATGAAACAGTAATATACAATGGCATCTGAATGTCAAGAGCTGGGAATCTGCTAATTCTTTTTTGACCCGTCTTAGAATTCGACGAAATAAAGAGGAACAGAATGGACTCCTTTCTTTCCACTATCTTCCTCCAAGGAAGATTCGGTTGCTTCAACCTCATCTAGCAGAACCTCCTCCTTAACTGCGAAGCGGCGACGGGACGGAGACTGCTTGTGTTGCATTTATATGCAAATACCCGCTATGCTTACACATGTGCCTGCCTCAGCGCTTCACCTTAAGCACTGCAGCCCCTTGCTTACCCTCCCTCTTCCTGCCACTCGTTACCTTCCTCCGAAAACTCTCTCAACGCTTATTCTGCCTTATGTCACCGACGTAGCCTTACTGTCTTCATCCCTTTAACCTACGTGCATTATCAGTCGCCATAACCTCCTTCTTCTCCTTACCATCTCCGCCATACACACTCATCGCTGCGTTGTCACATTTTCGTTTTGTGTCCGCCAAGGTTGCCAAATCGTGTGGAACTACCATGCCTTACAGTGCCGACGCTCTTTCTGCATGCGCGAACCGCATACTACAAACCTTACCCCAGACATATCCGTGTCTTTTTGTCCATTTATCAGTCAACGCAGGTTCGAATATGCTTGATTTCTTACATCCAGCTACCATGTGGACCACTTTCTATACAAGCGCAAAGTACGATATCGGTTATTTTTATTCCGATAGCTAGTCAATGTTTTTAGAAAAGTACCCCCTGCTTCCCCTTTCAGCAAAAGGCTACTCAAAGACCGTGGGCGCTGCTCAAATGTGGGAAGTGTACACTTAATTAGGATTCTAGTGCGAGGGAAAATATAGTGTTCGTCTTATCCGTGTGACTGGTTCAGTGATTCTCTAGTAAGAAAATAGCATTTCTTTGTTTGGGCGCGTAAACGAGGTAACATAAAAACACATTGAATTTTATTAATTCAATTTGAAAACTTTCTTACTGTCAAGAGGAAGAAGCACTTTTCCTGGAATGAGCCATCAAAATATGTAAGATATATAATCTATAAATATTTTATATTTGTATCTATTCACATGATAAAATAATGGCAATAGTATTTTTTTTCTTTCGAATATGGTGTAATAAAACTACTATTCCCTAAATTTTAAGGAATAATGTGCCAAAAAATAAAGTATATAGATACAAAGAATAGAGTATAGGATATAAAATACAAAGAATGTAAAATAGAGTATACATAAAAAAAAAGGAATTCCATCCTCCATCAAATTATTCTGCCAATGAAAGAAAAAATTTGTTGTTGAAATATTTTTAATGTCCCTTTCAGGATATTATGAACCTTAATTACATTGTTATGTCTATGAGTCTTAACAATCCACCTGCTAACATTTTAGCCATTTTTCATATTTTCAGCGTAAATTTTAACACATATATATTCCTTCAGGGCAACATTGACCAGGGTAAATTCATTAATACAATGTCTAGAATTAAATTCATTCTTATTGCTATACAGTGATAAATTAAATAATGAAATGTCTCATTTAGTTTCATGCAGGTCTGCATACAAACAAAGCTCCAGAAACTTCGTGTGGTAGTGACAATGGTAGTAAAAAAATAGACACCATCAAACGCAAAATAGACGAGATACAATTTTGTTTTTGTTTAAGATTTAGGAATATTTAAGTATTAATAGCTCATTTTCAGAAAAAGTTGCACTTTCATTTTTCTCCAAGGTTTTCTTTGTATATAACACTATGTAATTACAGTAATGAAATTTTAGAGCAATACAATTTTATTTTTATTGTATGCATTTATTATAAATTAATCACTCTTCAATTCATAAATAGACACATAAATTTTCTATGTAAACAATGTTAAAAATGAGCATCACTTGTCAATACATCAACATGTCGTCCGAGTTATATAAATACAACCAATTTTTTCATACTTCATGGCACGGCTCAAAACTGAGACGTTGAATAGGTATTTCTAATGATTTTCACGTTTTAGTCTCTTATAATAAAATAACGTTGTGCGAAAACAACACATTTTAACGAATTAAAAACCATGTTTACTCACCCATGGAACGATATTTCCACTGCTCTCCTTTTAGGAAGTTATTAAAGCATGTGGCGATGGAGCAACGTATTTCTAAAAACACTATTTGAATAATTTAACTGTATTTAATTATGGGTCTGGCTTGACATCATCACGTTCGCTCGAAATCGCTTGAGGTCACCGAACTATTGTCATGGTCATACGCAATTATCTAGTTTCGTCCTGGTCAAATAAACAAGTCAAGTAGCGTCTTTTTTATGTAATTTTTAAATTCTGTTATCTCGGGAAGGAAAAGGTGAAAAATGAAAGTGTAGAGAAATGTCATGTAGAGTAACGCTCTAACGCACGATACTTATTTTCGAGATTTGCCAAAATGAAACGAATAATCTAGGAGACATTTGCGTATTAATGTATAATGTTCTAAATATATAATAAACTTCATATCAAAAAACAATTCATATCCTTTTTCTTACAACTCGCCCTAAAATCTATATTCGTTTGTAATCATCAGATTAATCACTCTCGCTAATCACAGTCAATTATTCGCTCTCGAAACTGTTAATGCAATATCAGTAACGGGGTGTTAACTTTATTCCCGAATTCCCGATAATTATATTCCCTGGTATTTATGCTTTCCAATAGATTTTGAACTCATATCCCATGACATTAAGCATTTCATTCTCTATTCAATATTTTTGGCAATTGTTAATTTCCTGTCTCCTCCCACCTTTCCTCTTTCGTCTTCCAACGCTCATTCTTTCTTTCCTCTTCCTTCCTGTCTTTTACGATCTCTTTCTTTTTTGTTTTATGAGTCGGTGTTCTCTAAGTTCTTTAGTCATTGCTAGTAAACCCATGGAAGGGTTTAACTGTGATATTACGATATGAACGCGTAATGTGAAGAAACAACGTTGAAAGGATTTTAGTCTTGTAGTTTTCAAGTTCCCATTTTATTTTGAAAGGAATTACTTCTTGGCATATTCGGTAGAATATAAACGTCTTAGTACTCTAATCTAACTTAATATTTAATAGGCAGAACGCATTCTATGAAAACAGAAAACATGTAACAAGCTTTGTAAACAACAGAATATTTTATGTTCTTGAAGATCACGCTGAAGTCACCATAAAAATTTAAACACTTAAATCGTTCCTACCTCTCTAAGTATTTTAAACATTTTTCAAGACGTCCTTGACGGGTAAGAATGCTTGGCTTCGTACTGATGTGTACTCTCTACAATTTCTCCACTCAGAAAGATAAGATAAGACCCAGAACCCTCTCAAATACACTGATCAACACCTGAAAATTTACACAATCGCGGTATCTCTTCTACATTAGGATAATGTATCATAATGCTACGTCAGTTTCCTTTTATAATTCACGAGAATTTCAATATCATTGTATCGAATACAACGCAATGAGGATTCAATAAAACAGGTTACAAAAATCAACGTAAATAACATTATCATTGCAGCATACTACTATTATTTGAATGCCCAGTTATCAGATAAAAGAGAAAACGGGGTACTGAAATACAAAACTGCATCAAAATTCAACAGTTTTTTGTGAGTCGTCTAATCTACATTTATTTCTGCTACTAAAAGAATATTCTTTTTCATAACGCGTATTCCTACAAAAATCATCCCATTCAACGATCATGTTAACGGAAAATGCATTGCTTCTTTATATATTTGAGGTTCAATAAAAATAGCATTTAGGACTAAACTGAATTTGCTATTAATTCTTCTATAAAAATTTCAAAGAAACTTTTCAATTAAAAAAAAAATATTAAATACATTTTTGTTCAGTGTGTTGTGTTTCAAATGCTATGCAATGTTCTCTATTGAACAAGAGACAATGAAAACAAAATAGAAATGAATTTTTTCGAAATTTTCGTAACACAAGACTTGCGGGCAGAATTATCATTCCATACGTTCTACTAGTGACTTAGCCCATTAGACATAGCTAGTTGCGGAATTTTTCCTGAATTTCGACTAGGATTGAATAGAGAATTCACCCTATAATAATGAAATTGATTCAATTTTTTGGAAGACATATATGATTATTAAAATACCACAATTATTCAAAATATTGAAAATATTTGGTTTCCTTTGCTTATTGTCTAGATGTTCACGAGCATTCTGAGAGAATTAATACAATTTTTTCACGTCCCGAAATATACGCTGTAGTTTCAGATCTTCCGAGTCACGCCCATTCTCAAAGATGAAGGTTCAACATCATAAAATAGTTTATTTAACATTATTTGCATAGAGTCAAAGTAAAATCCAAAAATAACTCGAAATCTAAACTAAATGATTCATAAACTTCCTTATATTTTCATCCTTATATTTCGTACCTTGGCATACTTTTCTTATCAGAAGGTTAGAAAAGAGTACTTTAAATTATGTTTGACAAAAATAAAATTCTGTTAATACATGAAAGTTTATTTTCGTATGATAGGTGAGAATACACAAGAGTTCCTTAGATAAAAGGAAGCAGCTGATAAATTTTATGGCACATATATCATAAATGTTCTAGACACAAGGATGTTTATTATTGTCTGAGCTACCAAGACTGATGAGAATGTAATGTGATACAGCAATGTTTACATATACAAAAAATCATCCTTAAAAGTATTCTTATTAAGAAAGCGCTAGGATTTGGCCATAGAATATAAAAAAAAGAACTTGATCTTCGTTTCCTAAGTCGAATATTCCCGGCTGTAAACATCATGCATGCATATTATTAATTAGGAATGTGTTTCGGCACACATAATTCTCCTCGGTTGGCAATTACGCTTGCCCTAAGTGAGGGTACCTGCTTCTAAGCACCTGTCAACGAGGCTACGTTTGGCACCCTCTCACCCCCAAAAGTGCAGGCTACGGTGGCCAGCCTTTGTTCCGCGGGACACCTTTCACTAGGCAGCGCGCAATTCCTGCATCTTCTATTTACCCAAATTTGCACGCATTAGCATTAAGCTTCCTTAGCCCGCCGTAAGATAGTGTCAGTAGACGGGCATCCCTTCACTTTTTCAGCACCCCACCTGATGTTCTTCACCCTCGCACTAAGTCTCAATCGTCCACCACTCGTCCACTCAGACGGACATGTTCGCTCCAATAGTCACCCGACTTCAAAGTCGGTCTTTCCTTTCTAAGTCTGATTACTTAGTTATTTTTATTTAATTTTATATTCATTTTATTATAGAGCGAGTAACGTCAAGTCGTATTGTTAAATTACATTTAAGAGCACCTTCA
>NNCF01127249.1:346664-368702 GCA_002313205.1 Laupala kohalensis | reverse complement strand
CTTGAAACAAGAACTGCTCCGCAATAATTGGTTACATGTGTTCCTTTTGTTATCAGTTATTTCAATGGTTCTCTAAATGGTCTCGTCAGTGTAATCTAGAGCAGAACACTTTTCTTTCTTATTGAGAAAAAAATCCCCACTGATTGTATCAAATTCAGATGGAAAATAGAATATAAAACATTACGGAGTGGCATGATCTTGAACACTTGATTAAATGCACCCGTAATAAAGATTCTTTCATTCTAAAAATAAGTCATTTGGCTCTTGGTATGTAGTTTCCAATATCCACCCGATACGTTATGTAGTGATAACACAAATATATATTGTGTTCCTCCGAAAAAAGGTCTTAAGTTGTAATTATTTAATTTATTTACACAGAAAATCTGGAAATACTGAAAATCATATTCTTTTTAGGTAAATTAAAAATTTGCATATTACCTTAAGGCAAAGCTGTTTATAGAATTTTGCTGAATATGGCGCCACATACCCCAGACAAAAAAAGAATACCATAATGAGTTTCATGAATATTCTTCTTCTGAAAATAAAGAGAGAGCAAAATATGAGTAGAATTTCTTAAACACATTTCTACTTATAGAATGAGCATTAAAAATCCCTCATCAGGTAATTTAACGAGTTGAAACTTATCATAAATATTTTTCTTGTAAAATATACAACACATTATACGCACACACTCACTATGTAACCCTTTTTAGCCATGTAACCTTCTTTATAAATTCGAGAATGCGGATAACTTTCGGAAAAAACGAGATATATAAAAACATATTAGTAAGTAACTTTGTTCAATGTGGGTAGTTGCAGACAAATTTTCCATGGAGGATGCGTGGCCCCCACGATACCACTTACGTAACTAAAATTTTACGATATCAGTTAAAGGTTAAAAATGTTAATTAAAAAAACAAAATATTATAAATATATGCATTGTCAGAGAAGCAGCTACAATCTGCGTATGACCACTTGGAAGACAGTAAACTAATTTACTCTCCGGAAGCAAGTTACGGACTATCCCATCAATTCCGATCGATGTTCCTAAAGAAGTGGTCCATTTCTGCGCCCACAGTAAAATCATAGCAGACATCCTCTAAATTAGAATAAATTTAGTCAGCTTCTAGTTAAAATATCGACAAAGTAATAACAATGGAAAAATTATGCAAGAATTCTGCACTATTATCAAATCCTTAAATTAATCCGAAAATATTGTTAATGAATCATAATTATTAAAATAACTCAAGATTAATGTTATCAGTAGTATTAATAAGACTATTTGAAATGCCGAGTGGCTCAATTAGTTGTCCTGATTAACCCTTGCGCTGCAATTGCCGCGAGGTAACCGTACATTATGAGACGAGCGAGGGAGTAGAAACTGAAGGAACGCGGAACATCACGCGAGCCTCCACACTCACATATCACGAGAGTGACGTCATGTCGTCCGCAAGGTCTCTCTTTGGCTTCTTCGCTTCGGTGGGACGTTTGCGTAACCTTGACACTCAATCGTCGGGAACTGGGTGTTCAGGGAGCTTCAGATAACAAACAGAGGCGTGAGCTTATGGACGGGTTCCAAGAAACTGTCGGTAGGTGGATGGGAGGGACGCTAACTCGTGGTAGCAAATTTTTTAAGAACTCGAAATGATGCTGAGGATCAACGTTTTTAGTGTCTTTTTGCGAAGCAAAAGCAAAATTGTGGACAAAATTATTCGATTTTCCGATAACAAAAGATACAGTGATTTAAAAAAAAATTATTTCGTTTTTTCTTATGTTATCCAATATTTATTAATTCAATAAGAATGTAATACATTTAAAAATATGACAAATTTACAATGTAATAATGTGTACTAAGATTTTCAGTTTTGGAAATAATGCAATTTTAGGACGAAGGGTTTAACATGATAGCATACTGATCTGTTTACGAAAGGTACAGTTCTCTACGTAATACTCGTATGAATACAATTTTCTTTTCTAAAATCATACTTCCTTTACATCGACTAACACTCGAGTATTTACTTACAATCAATATCTCTAAAATATGTTTGCAGTATCGGGAAATATTTCAGGAGAAAAAAAATGTGTATTGAACGCAATTATACCGTCATATTAGCTCTTGGAAAAGTAAATTGTGAAGAAGAAAATGATGACCTACTTGCCATGAAATTAGGGTCTTTTCGAAATACAAACGCATTTCCAAATGGAAGCTTGGTTTCTTTATAAAATATGTGAAACGAACAAATTCCCTCTTGTGATGATCAAGCTTCCTAACGTATCCACCAGAGAATAGGAAGGTGATTGAGAGAAGGGAACTCTCATCACGTTTACACTGGCCCAACTGTAGATTGCACCCTGCGTCAGTTCTCACGAGTGGACAGATCAGTTATTCATATTTTTAATTACAGGTACGCCCGATTTTTATTCATCTTCTATTCTTTGCTTGAAACTCTTAATTTTTAATGCGCCAAACACAGGGTTCGTATTTATACTTTTTGATGNATCTTCTATTCTTTGCTTGAAACTCTTAATTTTTAATGCGCCAAACACAGGGTTCGTATTTATACTTTTTGATGAACTCGTCTGAAGTTGGATTCCACTTGCGAGCTGACATTTTTTGACAGTATGGCGATCTCTTCTCGCTCGTGGTTACTGAATAACAAGCCTGCGCAGGCGACCGCCACACACACGTTTTGACCTGTTCCTTCCAACTACCCAGTGTAACCATAAAAAATTACAAATTTTAGTATAGTTTTGTATATTTTGTCACTTACAGTTTCCTGTTCAACAGTACAATCTAACTGTGTAGGTAAACCCATCAGGTATACCCAAGTACATATGACCTCTTTGACGTAAGAGAGATCCCGTATGAATGGTTTCCTGCAGGATTATGCATGCATTTCGGTAACAAGGGTCAAAGGTTTATTCCGCCTGCGGTGGGCGCTGGGAGAACCTTAGTATCCGCCTTGTCGGTCCCAAGTCGAGGGTTGGATGTAGGGCCAACTCCCCATCATCACGTAAAAAACGTACACTGGCAAACGCTTCGCTAAACAGCCTTGGAATATGAACGTGGACCAAGATAAAGAAAACCGAAGAAGGCAAAGAAAACGGACATTGATTACTGGAAGCTGGAATGTTAGAATGTTACTGAATCCAGGGAAATTACAAGAACTCGTTGAGCAGATTCAGAAGACTCAATTGGAAGTTGTTGCAATACAGGAAATGAGATGGTCAGAAACCGGATGCATTTAAAAAGGAAATTTTATCTTCTACTACACCGGTTACGCATCCAAAACAGGTCAAGTAGGGACTGGTTTTCTTTTGAAGAAAACCCCACAAAATAAAGTAATAAATTTCACGCCCATCTCAGAAAAATTAAGCAAACTAAGTCTGAAAAGAAAGTTTAATAATCTAACTTTAGTAAATGTCTACGCAACAAATGAAAAGTCCGAAGATAATAAAGAAATGTCTTACGAAAACCTTCAAAAAAACAATTGATCAAGTACCTAGAAGCGATATTTTAATAGTCTTGGTGGACTTCAAGAACAACTAGATAAAGAGAAGGCCTTCCAGAGTGTAACAGAAATATATACAATTTATAATACCACTAATAAAAACGGAGAACTGCTATGTGGTTTTCCGGAAAGTAACGACTTGATAGTAGCGAACACACAATATCAGCATAAAGTAATTCACAAAGGTACGTGTATCTCACCAGACTTGACAACTATAAATCAAATAGATCATATCATTATTAATAGAACCAAGAAGGAATTAATAGAAGATGTAAGACCTCTGAAAGGACCCAACATAGGCTTCGATCACTTTCTTCTTAAAATTATCCCGCAAAAATACTCCCTAATATATATAGAATGAAGGGAAAAATAATAAAAGATGGAATCTGAATCAACTACAAGATCCAAAGCCCTTGAAACAATATAAAAGGACAATAAAGGGCATGATACATAATTGACCGAAACTGGAGAAATAGAAGAAGATTGGGAAAAACTTGCGAAAAAAGTAGCTGAGAGCTATGACATAACAGAGCATTATGTCATAGGTAGGAAAGAAGGTAAAAAGAAAATTTAATGGTGGGATAGCAAATGCCAAGAAGCAATAACCCAGGAAAACAATGGGCGAAAGAAAGCCATTCAGTTAAAAACTAGAAGCAGTTACGATAATTAGAGAACGGAGAGGAAAAAGGCAAATAAAGTCAGTAAAAAGAAGAAGTGGATCAATAGCAAAATAATCACCATGGAAGATAATTTCAAGAAGAACCTATCAAGGAAATTCTTAGGGGAGCTAAAAATGAATAAGAGAATAAACAGTGGAAACATGAACGTCTGTAAAGATGAACATGGGAATATGTTAACACAAGAAAGTGGAATACTAGCAAGATGGAGATCTTTCTTTGTCATTATATTTAATCCTCCAGATCTAATAGAAGTAGCACAAAGAGGCAATCAAGATTCACGTGACCAAGAGACAGAAATAGGAAATGACATCGCCAAACCCTCGTTTAATGAGATATGCTATATAATTAAGAACTTGAAACGGAATAAGGCAGCTGGAACTGACAACATCCCTGCCGAGTTAATCAAATATGGAGAACCCTTAAAAAGGCAATACATTAATTGATACTTAAAATATAGAATCAAGAAAAGTCACCATCTCAATGGAACGAGAATATAATCTTCCCAGTTTACAAAAAATGTGATAGGTTCGATTGTAAAAATTACAGACCTATAGCGTTGTTAAACATCACATACAAAATTTTTGCTGCTCTTGTGAATTTTTTTTTGTGGGGCTTTACGGTTCGTCGACATCGAGGTCATTAGAGCCCTAAAAACTTGTACAGTTAGGGAAAATGCAGTTACGCACTAGAGAGAGCCAACATGACTCTCCCCGCGAGTGTGACTCGCCGAATGACTCAACCATACCCACTAAAACCCCTCCAACTCAAAACTCAAATATCAACATATCTCAAATATCATCATATCTCATTTTTTTAGAAAGAAGAAGAAAGAGGAAAATGAAAGATACCCTAGCCCTAATAGCGTCGGGATCGAAAAGAGCAAGAGGTGACCAATGAAGGTCAGGAAAGAGAAAGGATGAAGCCTTGCACAAGTAAGTGGAAGTAATGCCAGACTCAGCTCAGGGACCCGTATTTGCCAAACACGTACTTACTAGATGTAAGTCCCCTGGGGGTTCTTGTGAATAAGAGGCTAGATGATATAGTTGAAGACAAACAGTGAAAATGAAGCAGGATTTCGTATGAATAGATTGACAATAGGCAATATATTTGTAATGCGATAAATCTATGAAAAATGTTATGAACATGGAATCGAATTACACAATATATTTATTGATTATATCCGGGCCTTTGATTCAGTTCTAAGAAATAAAGTCTTCGAAAACCTAGTAAAAAATAAAGTACCAGCAAAATTGAGGAAATTGATACTACTAACTCTATCTAACACCAAGGCCAAAGTCAAGATTAACAACATAATGAGTGACGAATTCTCTCAATGGAATATGGAGTTAAACAAGGAGACCCTCTGTCTGCAACATTATTCAATATTACATTAGATGTAATATTAAAGTCCATATATTAAAGGAAATACAACAACCCGATTAAAACAATGTGTTGCCTATGCAGACTATGTATTACTGACAGAATGGAGCAGAAAAAACATTAGAAGACGTTTTTAAACTCCTGAAGGAAGAATCATTATCATTTGAATTACAAATAAATCAAGGAAAAACCAAATACATGAAATGTAAAACTGGTGAAACAATCTCACAAGAAGAAACATTTGACGATGAAGTACCAATCAGTCAGTAGCTTTAAATATTTGGGTTCAATTTTAAATCAAAGTAATTCCATCGAAGAAGAGATTTCCGAGAGCACTGCAGCTGGTAATAGAGCTTACTATGGTAATGTGGAACTATTCAAGACTAAGCTGCTTTCAAAAAGTGCAGATCTTAAACTTTACCAAGCTATCATAAGACCTATAGTAACATATGCTGCAGAAACATGGACTGTTAAAGAAAATGATAGCAGAAGACTAAATGTCTTCGAGAGAAAGAATGAGGAGAATATATGGTCCGCTGCAAGAATCAGATGGTACCTGGAGAATCAGATACAATTATGAAATTAACAACCTCGTAAAGTCAAAGAATAAAATAAACCATATAATAGCACTCAGACTTGGCTAGTTTGGACACCTGCATAGAATGCAGGATGAGAGAGCAGTAAAAATCTATAACTGGTACCCTGCATCAACAAAGAAGAGAGGAATACCGAAGACTAGGTGGAGGGAAGACGTATTGAAAATCATCAAAGAACATGGAATCACGAACTCGCCCGTACTGGTGCAAGACCGAAAGAGATGGAAAACTGTCGTGGAGCAGGCCCAAACATCAAGAAAAAAGTTGTAGAAAAAGTTAAGAAGAAGAATGGTCAAAGGTTACAAAATTCATCTTTTTGAGCTTCGCGCTATTTATGCGTCGTTCATTAATTGAAGGCGATTCAACAGTTCTTCAGCATGAAACTTTCCCCAAGGTTGTATACCTTCATTTTGTTAGAAAAGTCGTCAACTTTCTGATAAAACACAAAATTACAGTATGTAATAATTCTGTTAAATGGTGTTTCCTCCAGGAGTTACACGCAACTTCTCTGGAAACACAAAGTAAAAGAGACCTGCATATTAACTCTCAACAAGCTTAAATTCAACAACAATGGAATTATTCGCTCCTCAGGAATGATGGTAATTATTTTCGAAGATATATAAGTTTGATGTTTAGAGTTTCCTCATTACATTTTTATGGAGTATGTGAGGTAAAGACAAGCTGATCAAAAGAAGAGAATCCCATCTTCATGTGCTATGTTGCATATTGGTAGCTTCATAGTAGTTCGTACAGTGACACAACAATGCTTTACAATGACAGAACAATAAGGTGATGACAAGGAGATAAATCGAGACCTGTCAGAAGGACAAAGGCATTGAAAGTCCCTGGATTGGTCTCTGGAGACTCTACGCATCGACTGTTAATCATAGCGTCATAAGATCCATGATAGTATTCAAGTATAAATGTGATACATCGCATATTGCAGGTTTACTCTTATCGACGACGTAGATGTGAGCATTAATCTTCTTATTACTAAACTATTTTCTTTCTACGATAATTAAAAAAAGGCTAATATCAAGATATCATAATCATTTCTGAATAATAATTATTTTCCTTTAACAAAATTCATCTCAATCCTCTAATACAATATTACTAAATATCATGTATTAAGTACGGATTTGTTTGTATTAAGAAGGAAGTCACGATATTTCATGCAACCTCAAATGGATAGGACAAATTGATGACAGGTACATACTGAGTAATTGTCCTCAATTTCTTCTAAACCAAATTGTGTATTCTGAATTCTAGGTCATATTTTCAGTCTCCAAGTTTCACAATGCGTATATTCTACATATGTATATTCCGATTTTAGGTACGGCATTATGTTTTGGGACTTCTCGTCACCGAGCGTCCAAACTTTTAGAGTTAAAAGGATTGTTCGTATGATATGAAATTCGTACCTCCGATAATCATATACAATTTTGTTAAGGGAATAAAATGTTCTAACTCTTTCTGGTTATTGAAACTGCAGTGCTCTTTCTGGTATTGAAAGACTGAATCGCTAAATAACCACCATTATCTTATGAGAAACGTTTATTCATAAGTTTAAAACTATACCACTTTATGCCAGTACGGTCTGGAAACCGTCATTCAGAAATCGTTCCGCTCTAATTCCCTTCCAAAGCATTTAAAATACAAAATATAAATGGATCGAATCTCTTCAAATTCATGCTTTAAAGTTCCCTTCTGCATCTCTGTTTCTGTGAGGTAAAGGAACTTTTAACTTTAGTAAATAAACATGCTTTCACTTTTCAATGTAACATTAAATATCTCATGACATTTTTGCATTCAATATTTAGTATGATTATGTCGATTTAAAATTTTTATGTTCCAATTGTATACTTTATCACGCCATTATCGTACGCCTAATAATAATTAATTAAAATATAAATTTATTTCTGCCTATCATATTTCATAGTTATACTTTTTATCTGTACAGAATATTGGCACTATTGAATTTGCTCTCTCTCTCTCCGTAGTTCTTTCCAATCCCGAATTATTTTTTCGTCTTTCCTTCGTTTTTTATCGAAATTGACGGAATAGTTCCTTGCATCCTTCCCGAGAGCAAATAAGCAATTTTTCTGCATATGACAAATATTTTTCCGCAAATATGAATTTTCTTTCTCTTGTTTCAGGTGATTTTTTGTGGGTCTTTACGGCTCGCCCGACATCGAGGTCATTAGAACCGTAAAGGTAGGGAAAATGCAGTTACGCACTAAGGAGAGCCAACATGACTCTCCCCGCGTGTGGGACACGCCGAATGACTCAACCATACCCACTAAAACCCTCCTGAATTACAATATATAAAAACATTATTTTTAAACGAGGAGAAAGAGGCAGAAGATTCCTAAAACATTATAAAAACCGAAAACGAAAAAAGTAAATTTAGGGAGATAATTTTTGTACAGGTATGGAAAAAGCAGTTACGCACTAATGAATTACAATATATCCAAATATAAGAAACATTATAAAAACAGAAAACAAAGAGAAAAAAATAAATTTAGAGAGAGAAAAAACTCAAGAAAAGTCGAGTTTATGTAAACTTATGTAACGCGAAATTATCTACGGAAGAAATGCTTTCCCTCTGTTGTTACGCTAATACGTGTACTTAATGTGTGATACTTGTCCCCGCAGGAACGCTTACACCTTCTAGAACTCGAGGTCTCAGTTGTTCTAGTACGATGAATATTTACCAAAAAGACCGGCACTAAGCACGCGAGAGGAGAAGGAGAAAAAAAACTTTGGTAACTTGTCTGATGCAAGAACGTACTTCCGGAGTCGATTCTTCTTCCAACAAGTCTTTCTGCCACCTCTACCACCTACCCGATATATACTCACAACGCCACACAAATGGAAACTTCACTTGGGTGTAGACGTTAATTAATTTTTAATTCCTCCATCCTCACTGTAAATTATCTTCGGTTCCACTCCTCCTCCCTTTTCGAAAGTGGCCCTGTTTCACGAGGTATTTTAAGCAGGTTCAGATGATTCATGGCTTCCTTCCGGAATGGCATCACGGAGTGTACTCAATCATTACGTTTCTTGTTAATATTATTTACTGTCTTTCATATCCGACTTCACGTAATTCACAAATGCTTTCGTTGAAGGTATTAAAAGTTCCGCAGTTAAGTTTCCGTTCCTATTTCTGGTGTTTTTCAGGTGTTTAGAAACCTTTCGATTATAATGCGAGGAGGGATGTTCTATGTTTGACGTTGATACTGAAATATTTTTTGTCATAATTAATATATAGCCAATTCATTAATAACTCATCAATGCTCATAATAGTTTGTCTTAAACGGCAGATAGGAAGAATTTTTAAGAACGAAATCAATTCAAATGGTCTGAGCTGGAACCATTTATGAATTAATTCTCGATGGGAATAACACTAAGAACAGTGTAATAAAGAAAAAGTTATCCTAAAAATGAAATACGAAAAACCTTGTGCGTTACAATATGTTTTTTTTGTGGGGCTTTAAGGCGCTCGTCGACATCGAGGTCATTAAAGCCCTAAAATTCTGTACAGGGAGGGAAAATGCAGTTACACACTAAGGAGAGCCAACATGACTCTCCCCGCGTGTGGGACTCGCCGAATGACTCAACCATACCCACTAAAATCCCTCCTGATTTACAACATACCAAAACATATCTCAAAACTAAATATCAAAACATCAAATGAGGGGGGGACAAAGAATAAAGGGGGACAAAAATTGAGGGGTAGGACAAAAAATAGAGGGATGAAAAAAATGACGAAAATGAAAGATACCCTAGCCCTATTGGCATCGGGATCGAATAGAACAAGAGGTGACCAAGGAAGGTCAGAAAAGAGAAAGGAAGGAACCTTCCACAAGTAAGTGGAAGTAATGCCAGACTCTGCTCGGGGCCCCGTATTCGCCAAATACGTACTTACTAGATGTAAGCCCCCTGGGGGGGGGGTACAATATAGTGTTTAACTTTCTCTTAATAACATTTTTTGGAGAAGGGGAAGTTTGGCGAAGTTAGTTGTAGATAAACTTTAAACACGTAACGTTTCAGTAAAATTGATGTATCAGACGCCACAAGGATTAATATAAGAATTATTGAACTGTGTGGTTTCTGCAATGATAGTCGTGGCAATCTGGTACCTTTTATTTACATATTTGTGAAACAATTAAATAATAATAATAATAATAAAATGCATTTATTTCTTTTAAAAATATATAATCAACATGTAAGTTATAAATTGGAATAAATGTTTGCCACAATTACCAGTATATGCGGCTAACTGAATACTTTCTTTGTTACTCTTCGGCATCATCTCTTATTCCGCATGTAGTACAATGTTTTCAATACACAATTTAATTCCATCGAGAATTTTCCCTCTGATTTATATATTAAGTTGTTTTTTTTAAATAGACCAATTTTATCCGTAATCTAATGATGTACAATGAAATGTGGGAGAGGTAGAATACAGACAAAAATCTTGGTTATTTTTAATTTAGTTAGCTGGATAAACAAAAATTCTAAAAATCACATTGCATTCGTATTCAGTCTTAAAAATTTTAATTTAGAAAAATCCTTTATTTGTGAGCGCCTATCAAGATTTCAATTGTTTTTCTTTATGTTGATGAATCAGTCAGAATAACTGCAGATTTACCACATTTAAGCTTAATTAAATTAATTGGCAAATGTACAGTTAAATACGAGGTTCTTCTGATCTAATTGTACACCACAGGTGGGATGAAGGTGAAATTACCCACTACAAGTTTCCTTGTTTATTATTCAAAATAATAAGAGTGGAAAGAATTGAAACAGTTTTAAATTTAAACCACCTAATGATTTATAGTTTGAATCAATTTTAGTACATTAATCAGATTTTACTTCAAATAAATATAATAAATGCCGTGAGACTTGACATAAAATTAAAGTTGGTTTTAAGCTTGTATATTTAATCAAAATGCTATATTTCAATTAATCGTCAGTTATTGAAGTTTCTTTTCAAGCACATTTCTCCGCAAGTTCTTTTGAGAACACCGGTTTGTCCAGCTACCAAAAATATATCATCATTATTAGCATAGGAGCTTTAGTCATCAATAAGTTTTGAAAAATTAGATTAAATGACCTAATATTATTTTCAGATTAAATGAATGCATGCAAGACTAATGTTCACGTAATATACCTGATTTAGTTCGCGTATGTACATATACCTGATTCAGCACAGCTAATATGTAGTATTTATGTTAGAATTGTTCTATTCCTTCATTTATGTCCATGATTTTTTAAAGAATATAATTATTTTTCCAATCCTTTTAGTAATTTTTCGGTTTCCCCATATACTCCATCCCCGTCGTGAGTACGGATGTTCTTGAGCCATCGATACTAAATTATTCTCACAGCCTGGAAATGCTCCATTGTGCTGTTGAAAGGAGAGTACCACAACGGCGGTGGCGCTCTCTGCGTCTTGGCAACTTTCGCGTGTCTTCTTCGCGCCCATCCTTATCAGCGCACACGCGATTCGGCGAGAGCTTCAACGAAGTTCCGATAAGATAGTAGAAGATGCCACGGAGACAGCGGAACCTAAGTAGGAAAAGAAGAGCAGTGGTTTACTACAAAGAGAAGGAGATTTGGGACGGAACGACGAACGGTGAAGCTCGTAGAGGAGAAGCAACAAGCGAGAGAAAACGGAAATGAAAGAGAAGATGTCAAGAGAAGATTCGAGAAGGAAATTGTGATATTGTGATCTCACTGCATTTACATAATCTTCTTCTCTGATTCTCTTTCCGAGAAGTTGTTTGTTTTAACGTATTTACCAGGTTCTTCATCCTTCATCATTTGTTGGCATCACGTTTATTTTGTATTATCATCTTTCTCTAACATTCTCGTATATTAGTCCTCGTTTATCCACGTAGCATTGTCTAATATTTCAGTTGTCCACAATCTTATTAATTTAGAATAATCCGTAATTTGCATTAATTTACAATAACATAAAATACTAACAAAAACTACAAGTATTAAAAAAATATTCATTAGAAACATTCCCGTTTCAACTTTAACGTACTTTAAAATTCTCAGAAAAAGGTTACGACATAATGAAGTATCGAAATATAGTTAAATATTCTACTTTGTATCACTTTTTGCAAATTTCGTGCATGAAAATTAGATTTTGGTGAGAACTAGGTGTTAAAGAAAATGACTTTTCATTATTTACTGTTAACATTGTTTTTTGTTTTCTTGCCATTCCATGGCGCCGGTATGCCATATACAGTTCCTTTGGTTCCCAATGTAAAGAAATCAATAAATGAGCTTGTTTGTTTCTAGTCGCAATGAAAGCTGGTAGTCTCTCTGCTATTAATATACTCAATGAAATACTCTAATTGGTTATGGGTACCTGCATGAGCTTAAAAATGCGTGTAAGAGATATTTGAAGATAGATACGGCAGAAGTATTTGGACGCAAGTATCGCCGCGTGAAGGTTTCGCAGGGCGGGAAAAAAGTGTCAGTGGACTTAAAAAAAACTATGCGAACGATAGTAGATGCTTAGCTAAGACATATATCGCCGATTTTCCCATAAATTGATCTAAAACTGAACGTTTAGTGAACTGTTCTATAAAATCAAAACATGGATTTTAGTCGGCATATCAAGCCTTTGAGCGGAGAAGCTGATTGGCCGATGTGGAAACGAAAAATACGTGATCTTCTAGATTATCACGAAGAAGTAACCGAGGTAATCGACGGCAAATTGAAAAAGCCAGAACCTTTTGATATCTCAGCACAGGAGTCAGAAAGAAAACAGCATAAAGAACGCTGCGATTTTTATCGAAAAGCGAATAGCTACGCTGTCAAAGGTTGCAAGAACGGTCAACGATGCGATATATCAAAAAATTATGGATAAAGAAACAGTCTATGAAACTTGCGAATGTCTAAAACAGCAGTCTGAAGCAACTTCGAAAGACTAGTTGTTTAAAATATGCACAGAATTTTTTGCATTCAGTTGGGTCCAAGGAGATGTTTCTACACATATAGCTAAGTTAAGATGTCTCTGGAAAGAACTAAATGAGACTAGAAAAGAAAGTAAATTACCTGATTTAATGTTACTTTGTAAAGTTTTGCATACTTTGCCAAAACAATTTGAAACTTTTCAATCTCGTTGGATGACATTGGACACATGCTTAAGTCTTAGGACACTCGAAAAGAGTTTCTCAGCGATAATGGCGGTGTGAAGATGTTCGTGCAATCCTATATTCAAAAGAAATCATCCCAAGACTGATAGCACCCTACACTCCCGAACAGAAGGGACACAGCGAACGCGAAATGCGCACCATAATTGAAATGGCTGGAACATTTAAATATGCAAATGCTGAAATAAATTTCGCTGTTGCTAGTCGCAGTGAAAGCTGGTCGTCTCTCTGCTATTAATATATTCAATGAAATACTCCAATTCTAACAACTTAGATACTCCAATTAGATAATGACTTAGCCGGTCCCGAGTTGTGAGGGAGATCAGTTGATTGTGAAAAGAATGACAGGTTTCGGCTAAATTTCACGACAGAAAACCTGGGGCAACCGTTATATATTTAGAATCATTAAATAAGCACATAACAAGAGAACTGGTCTTCGCAAGTTCTCCCACTTACAGAGTAAAATATTCTCGACACACATAGATGTGCTCACTTTCATGAAGTACAAAATACTTTAAGTAAAAGTTACGTGAAACGAAGGGTCAAATCTCAGAAAAATCCAAAATATGAATGGCAGGTGCTTGCTTATCAACCCGGTGAAGTGTCACTATCCATTATAATTCTATTGCTAAAATGAGTTCGTATGAAGAAGTGGAATAGCAAGTGCACGTTTGACTCATTATCGTAAAAAGGAGTTTGACAGTGGATTTTGTGCCCAAATTTCTCGGAAAGAAAATCAAAAATGTTTGAATCGTAAAGTTATTAAATGCGATCCGGATGATCGATAAATTTATGTTAGTTCCCCTTCTATTTTCCAAACAAATATTACTGAGAAATGTGTGTAAATGAATGTCTGTAAAGTTTGGAAAAGTGTAAAAATTTGTATCCGTTCAATGATCGTGAGTAATAGTCTTATTATTGGGAACCATTCCAACAAATAGGAACGTGAGAGTTTCAACACTTTCATGTAAGTGTTTTGTCCCTACGGTCCATACCGTTCACTGGTATTAATGAGCATCCCTTCAGAATCAATTAAAGTACACAAACGAAAACAAGAGAAAACCGAGAAAGGGATTTTTTTCAGAGATAATATAAACAACTGGCCCAAGATGATTATAAGATTATAAATAATATTATCTTAAGGGACAATATTAAAACATGAAATTATCTTTTGGGGCAATTCCGGTCAGAGCATACAAACTTTAAGGATTTAAAAGAGGATTGTTCGTATAATTTGTAAATCTCATCCCCGAAACTCTTGTACACCTTTATTTAAGGAACATTTATCAATATTTTAACACTTCCCTTCATTTATATTGATCAAACGGTCGTGTTTGTAAAGACCGAATTACTAAAGTATCACCCTTGTTTCATACGAAACTGTAGTTAACGAACACAATACTCACTATTGGTTTAATATTCATCGTCCTAAAGTGTCAACCTCTCTTTACCGAAGAGGATCGAACCATTCGGAAATCGTTCTACATAATTCCCTCCCAAAAGACGTAAAAGATATTATTAAATTGAATCTATTCAAATTCTCGATTAAAACTACCTACTGCACCATTAACACTGCAATATAAAATAATTCATTGATTTTAATAAAAGTTTGTATGGGTTTTTAGTTCCCATCAAATGTTTAGTTTTTAAATCATTCCTTCAAATATTAAATAGGTGAATCGATATTTTTCTTTATCACACTATTTCTCCAGTACTTCTAAAATGAATGATTAAATTTCAAAACTATTTCCTGTTATTGTTTTCTTATCATTCATATACGTTTAGTTTTATCTGTACTCTACCTTCTGTAGCCCCATCCTGGCCCGGGTTTTTCTCCGGTTTTCCTTCCGGTAGAGGTGCATTTTATATACAGGCTATCTAAGTTCTTGCATGGGGGCGGCGATCTATTGTAATTATTAATCTCGAATTTAGAGTTATTTTAATAGTTACGATGTACAAACTATATATTCCGAATAATCTAAAGTTCTATAATGTTACGTACTTGGGAACTATTTTTTCCGTTTTATTAAATACAAATTTGTTCTTATTTTGTTGATATTATAACACGGAGCAAACTTGTGCTGAAATTTTCTATCTGCCTCTGCCTTACGGCCCTTGATCGTAATTGATGGGTTGGTCCCTTGGTTGCTTCCGAAGAGTATATTATTCTATTGTCCTCCACGTGGTCACCATACACAATTTGTAACTGCTTTTCTGGCAATAAATTTATAAAACAACATAAACGTTTTAAAAATCCTTTTTTGTTATCATATCAATTATCATTAAATGTACTCTGCGGTATGATACGGTAAATACAAAAAAATATTCAGTGTATTAGAAAAACATACATTGAATTAAAAAACTTAAATATGTAATCACTGTTAACGTAAAATTACAATTTGTAATTCGACGATATAATTTAAATAAATGGAAGGATCATAGAAGCAATCACGAGCTATCGCGGAAGTAAACAAATTTTTAATGTGTTTATTCACAGGACGTTACTAATAGAAAAATTACTAAAGGAAAAGATGTGATATGCATGCGAATGCACGTTTAGCAAACATAATCCTCAGACGCAACAGGAATCGCATCTCACCGGAAGTGACGGCATTACTATTAGACGGGCGTAACTTCGTTGGGCGTTCGACCGTGGCGCCTCTGCCGGTGACCTTTACAATCGAGGAGAAGGCGCGTACCTGGTAAATTTGTTTTCGCGAACTTCCACGATAATCGCGTCAGCACCGCGTAGAGGGACTACCGCATCAAAAACAAGAGTCTTGGAGTTCAGTACACGTTCTTTTCTTTCGTTTTTATATTCTCAGTTCCACCTAACGACGTGGAACGAAGCGGTGTGGCACCATTCGTAAACGAGAAAGGAAAAGAAGGATATGTAAAATATTGGAGTTGCAAAATAACGATGTACTATACAGCAGAAAAATGATTTTGCTCAATGATCTGAAGATGTCAAAATGTGGGAAGGAAAATCCCACTATCCTTTCAAATTTTCAAGTTGATCAGTGTGTCTAACTTGACATTCGAATCTACAAGTTACAAAATTTTAATATATATATTTTTTGTAATGAAACTGGTTTCTTAAATACGATGCGATACACACATTATACATTCAGACCATATTGTATATTCGGACATTTTACTGTACATTGAGACCATTAATAGGTAGTCTCATGTTAGTATGACTGCGAAATCCACGTCCGGGTCTACTAGTAATTATACAATACTATCAAACTTGAGGGTATTTATTGAAGGCATTGAATTCCAATATTGCAATAAATATCTTGTCAATTGCGCGTTAGAGAATACGTTGAAACTGTGACGTTTATAAACAAGTTCGTGGTGAACATTAGCCTCGGGTTAAAATCCCAAGTTCTTGAGAACCCCAAAAAGTCTACATAAATTTAGACATTCACTATCTTTCTTTTTTTGCAATTATTATATTCAATAAACTTGCTATTCTTATGACAAACATTTCCAAAATGTAAAAATTATAATTTATAAAAAAATATTTCAACAATAATCTCTACAAATTATATTCCAATAAAAGCAAAGTAATCTCTTGACTCTTTTTCTTTATAATCATACTCTGAAAGAAGATGGAAAACTTGTTTTGTGAAAAGAAAACTTCCGACTGAAGGGTTTAAATTTTAATGTGTCCCCTATGGATAATAAGTTCAGGACCCCAAAACCGAACCAAATTTTATGTGGTAGTACAATGTACACTGGCATATGAGAATAATATTCTGAATATATTTGGTTATATTTACGAAAATTAATGAACACAATAACCACACACAATTGCGTATCGTGCTCTAAAATAAGTGTCACATCATGAATAAAGAAAACTCTAAACGAATATCCCCCCTCCCCCAGAACCAATAGCTATTCATTCCCTGAATCCACTTTTCTCTGTATACAGGGAAGAAAGAGCACACGAAACTCTCTTCACCAAGCAACGAAGGCTCAGGCATATGCTGATGCGGATCAGATGAATGGCCGTTCTGAGAGCAAGTAACCTCCGCTTCACAGAAGAGCGACTCCTCCTTCCCCTCCTTTCCTCCTTCCTTTTTCACTCCTCCCTCCCTTCTCTCCGATTCCACGCACAATTCCCCTTCCGTCCGCTGCCACCATCAAAAGCAGTCTCCTTCATCGAGGAATACGTGGAACTTGCCAGATCATTTGCAACAGTCGCGTGTGTAACAGCATTGACTTCTCATTCAAAAGACCAGAATAAAATGTTGTTTTATAATTGCGTGTTATATTTAAATTGCCATTAAACGATTAACACTAGCGTACCCAGGCGGTGGCGAGGGGTGCGGTTTATCGCCCGGGTCTCATAAGATATGGTATGAATGCCAATTAGTAATACCGTGAGTTCCAATCGATTTTTCAAAAATATTATACGAAGTTTAATGCAGATGGTAAAATATTATTCGATATTCCACACATAATAAATGATATTGAACACATACAAAAGTTTTAACTTTGTGTCCTATCGTTCAGTACGTAACTAGAAAATGTGAACAAGAATTATTCAATACTGTATTATTTTCAGAAATCACTCTTGTCACTCGTAGGTATCAAATTTGATTGCGAAACTTGTTAGTCGAAACTAGTAGAGACTTTGTTTGGTGTACACAGATTTGCAGCTAATATCGCTGACGTGGTCGAGTAAGGAATTCTCAATTTTGAACATTGATCGCATAATGTCTTATTTTATGACTTTTGTAAATTACTCTTAATATTAAAATGAGAAAAGAAATAATTTGACACCATGAGCTTCCAGTGTAACTATTTCCACGTACAAAAATTCTCTCATTTTTACTCGTACCCAGAAATTGCCATTTCACGAACACTGTACACATTTGAAACACGATATTTTCTGAAAATGTGAAATTATTTATTTCGTCGTCATTAAAATTTTCCATGTCTTCACAATAATTTGAGAAGGAGATGAAATAATGAGGGAATACAGTGAAATAAAAAATTCGAAAATGAAACTAATGTTACGACACGTTAAGGGCAACCTGTGGACCGCCTCATGAGACGACTACTTCAAATTGTGAAATTATGTGGACAATGTAGTGACTGAGAAATTGCAGGCACCTCCGAACATTCAAAACAAGCTCCTTCCAAACTGCTGAGTTATATTTATATTACTTCATTTACAATAATTATAAGTATAATGGAACTATTCAAAATTCACGAAATATAACAACCATTCATATAACATGTTTCGAAGCGTTATTGTTTTGAGGAAGGTACTTCATCAAATATCCCCTTTATATTTTATTTTCTTCTTTCACTTTCGATAAAGTAAATAAATATCCTGCGTTAATAAAAGTAAAAAAACGAGTTTAGCCGGTGACCAAACGGTGAAAAGGACATTGCGGCCAATTATTTGTTAGTAGTTGTTGAATCTCACCTTGCTTCAACTATTGAAAACTCATAAGTTGCAGTTATAAGTCCAGAACAAGGGTATGAGCTTGGCTCTTCCTAGGAAACTCATGGGTATACTCTGGATGCTGGAGTTAGAGGGGAATCATCACAATTAATAAACGTACAAGGGTTAGAAAATTTACTCCATCTGACACCAAACTACAAAACTCATTGTGATAACAAATGGGCTGATTTTCACGGAATCTCACTTCTTAAGTCAAGTTTCCTCCCACCATTCTGCACAATTACCATTTACCTTTACCAAATTGTGGCAATACCAAGATTATGTTCTGAATCGGGACGCGGTCGTAATCCTTCATTTTAATTCTGTACTACCTAATAGTGTACTTTGTATCTGTATTAAATTAACACTAATATCATTAACTAACTCACAGGTGACACTATTTATGGCTCGATTACTTCTATCGACTTCAAAGTCCAAGTTCAAGTTGATTACGCTTATTGACCTTAAAACGGAATATTGGCAACCTGTATACTGTAAGCAGAGTACCTCAGGTTAGTGCTCTCATTAGGATAATAACAAAATCTTCACACGTAATAACACGCAATCTTCAGCGTGGCGTAGAGCCTAGCATACTTGCCTTTTAACTCTGATGACGCTAATTCAAACCCTGTCTGATCCCAGTAGAATTCGCGGTGCTGGTGGACGGAGCAGTGTTCGCGGCAGGTTTTCTCGGGGTACTCCCGTTTTCCCCTGCCTATCAATTACCCTCATGTCATTTATTCATCATCCGCCTCGGGAAGGTGCGTCAGGAAGGGCATCCAGCATTCTTGTTATTCCCCTGCCATATCAAAAAACAAAAAAGATGCACCATTCCATCCTCCACCTCCGACCCCTTCTAGACAAGGGAAAAAGATCTCCTCACGAGCCCAACCACTTAAATGATATATTTGCATGACCTTGCTATAAAGAATTAAAAAATAAAATACCACAATTATATTTTTCCCCGCCAATTTCTATTTTTGTGAGTTCCTGTAACACTTGAAAATCCTTTCGTGGTAGATCTAACGGATTCGTAACACCTTTGAGCGTGAATAATATGAATATTCATATAATATGAAACAATGTACAGGATTCTCAAATTATTATAAGTATTTTTGAACATCAAATAGACATTTTTAATAAAACATTCTTCGTTCTGAGATTATAAGCATGAATTATTTATGAGAAGCAGTTGATAAATTTTGACAAGTTAGTTTATCATGAATAAAAGTCACCGTGAAAATTGTGCATTAGCAACAACGCAAAGTCCTTTTTCAGTGCAGGGACGATTCTTCTGTCTCAACATGATAAAGAGTATTATGTGATGAATCATGTTCCTTCATGGTTACCAGATTCTATGTGACAGCTTCCGGTTCAGAAGAAGCAGAGATCGCATTATCTGCTCTAGGAATGAAACACTGCTCTGACGCAGACGCACATCCTACGTTCACTTCATGCTCAGATCCTTCCTGCCAATGTTCCTCAGCTGTCACATTCTAAGTCTTTCCAAAACCCTCAACTCCTCTTTCGTTTGCAGTATCAAGACTGCTTCCCTCCTCAACTACCTCGAGGTGTGACCAGGCAACCGCACACAAATTGTTTTTCTAGGCAATAATGATTGTAATGCTCAGATGCAACCCGAGGCGTTTACCATTGCTTTCCGCAGGTACAACACTCATACCTTACCAGGGATTCGAATTCAGAACATTTGACTTCAGAATCAATTTTCCAGCAAATTAATGACCCTCCATTAACATGTTGGAATCGAATTTATTTTCCCAGAGACGTAAATAGCGAAGGTTGAGATGACAGGAGGTAAATTCACTCCTCATCTCTGACGGATATCAAATGTTATTTTTATGGAAGCCGAGAACATTTTTCTTTACAACTAATTAAAATAATGGTTGTAGCGTAGTCACCTTAGTTTCTGTGGCTTAGCTAGTGCTACATACAGCTACAATATACCTGATATTTGATATATTTTCAAGATACTATGTTCCTTCCAAATTCAGTCCCCTCGAAAATAGCAAATCTTCTTGGACACATAATATTCGCCCCCTGCTTCATACCAAATCAGTTTTTCTCTTATTCAGTGTGTGTCACCAAATGAATCACAATAAAAGTTTAGACTATGTTTTTGTTAAAACGTGTCCACAAATAAAATTTAAAAAATGAGCTTCACTTTTTAAAACATAAAACTTTAATTTGGTTTTCTTGTTTTGCCGTTCGTTTAGTAACAATAGGTTTGCATAAAATTTTCCTTTATACAATTCAACGAAAATAATATAATATTTATACAATAGAATAAATTGCCCTTAACGGGACAGTTTTTTGCCAAATTTCAAACCCGTGAATTTGAATCCCGCATTAGAAGCGTAGATTTTAACTCACCTTTTTTTAGTGGGATATGACAAAATTGGTGTGTAGGGGGACGGGAGTGATTGACCTCTAAAATAGAGAATGTGATGTGTCTTTGATATCCTGGTTTCGCTTTTGTGCAATAAGGGTTATACTAACGTTCAGTGCCAACTCATTATTTTCAGTTTTAAATATATAGATATTAAATATTTTCTCCATTGTAATATTGATACAAAAAGTATGAATGTATACCACCACATATGTGAGGTAGTGTTTCCATTATATACAATCTCTACCTACTTAGTCTTAATTTTTTAAGGAAGTTCTATGCCAATCCGGTCCCTTGATTTTAAGGTCAAGTCCCATTTCCCCAGAGATTAATTTATGCGTTTATAAAGGTAATTAGGAGTTTTGTAAACCAGTAATTTTTAATCGTTTATTTCTGCATGATTAAGTTGAATATCTAAATAAATTTATTGTCAAAAAACAGTAGAGACTGCGTATGACCACGTGGAGGACAATAAACTAATTTACTCTCCGGAAGCAAGCAAGAGACCATCCCATCAATTCCGATCAAGGGCCCTAAGGCAGAGGCGGATTCAAAAATTTCAGCAAAAGTTCCTACATAAGATAAAAAGTTAGCAGCGAGTTATAATACATATATAATATCAATATGTTTGTAATTTAACGCATATATGTTTGTAAATTTACATGTACAAGTTATTATCAAACTATAGATTATTCTGAGTATAGTGTTTAAAAATCATAAGAGTTGAAAAAACACTAAATTCACGATTTATTGTTACAATAAACACGCCCCTAGGCAAAGCCTAGATAACCTGTATAAGAAATCCGCCTCTACCCGAAGGAAAAACG
>NNCF01127249.1:312792-330449 GCA_002313205.1 Laupala kohalensis | reverse complement strand
CGGTCTAGATCCACCACTGACTGTCTATGTATACTAATGAACGGCTGGGAAATGCGAGTTCTCAAGAGTATTATTCCTGGATTTGATTAATTGTCTATCTAAAACTACAAAATTTTTCGAGACGCGATTATGTGACCTACACGTAATGACCTGTATTGAGCCACTTATATAAAGAAAATAAATCGACAATGTAAAGCTAAAAAAAGAACCGAGTGAAATATTTAACAGCCGTTTTAGCTTTACATCGGGAAGACTATATATCACGAAATAGTCTGTTCCTCGATAAATTTTTATGTACAAATTATCAATTTGCCAAAGCATACAGAGGTGTTACGAATTTCCGGAAAATAGACCAGAGTAATTTCCTTTGTACGCATCCACGAGGCACTCACTTTGTTTTATCAAGAAAATTACTATCCCGGTTCCTAAAAGAAACTTATAGAAATAACGATTTAATTGTTTATACTTAAAGTCAGTTTCATGAAACTTCACAATTTAACTTCGTAATTTAATGCACATACAAATATACAATTTATATTCAATTCATTCCATTGAAATATTTTCTTTTCCTAACCTCTCAATGTAGTGTAAACAGATGAGCATTTTTTTTTTTGAAAGATATGTGAAGCAAATCAAGATTCCTTCATTTTTATTTATTTTGTAACTTAAACACATTCATATTGTGATTAATGTATATTCTTTGAAAAATGATATGTAATGTAAAAATGATAACTGGACCTGCGGTACACTTATAAAAAGAAATCACACATTATGTCATGTCATTGAATCTTATAAAATGGGGTTCTATTATTTTATTTCGTCAACATAAAGTTCTTTATCTGCATTTCACCGAAAGAAGAAGTTTTTCTATAAACGCTGTTAAAATTGCATAATCACCAAGCAACTTTCGAAATTAAGTTTTGTACATTTCTCTTGGTATCTTTTTCTTTTTACTTGTAAATTAAATTTGTACGATAAAAAATAAACATTTGAACCACTGTGTGAAGGTAGCGATGATGGTGGCGTTAACAGGAGTGGTGTCAGTAACTGAGTTTCGATTGATATATAAGTACGACGTTAGATGTATAAGTACGACATTCACTGGATGTGTGCGATTGGCATGAGTCTAACGCAATGTATTTAATATATTTTGCTAGATAATGTATCTAGATATTTTCAGTAAGATTTATTGCGAAAATTTAATGATCTGCGTCTGAATTGAGCACAACTGAAAAAAAAAGTTAGATAATCTTATAATTACTTTGTGATAATCATACCTTGACTACATAAACTAAAGCGAGCAAATCTAATTTTAGTTTATGGAAGTAAAGGTAATTTTGAGCAAACGTAATTCGCAATCATTGAATACTGTCCGAATATCAAACATGTAAAAGTCGCAACAAACTGACAATCTAGAAGACCGAAATGTCTTTCCTGAGAATAAAAACGTAATATTATATTATTTAATGTTTTTCATAAAAACGTATAATAAAATAAACAGGGAAACATCAGACAATAGTTTTTTTTCCCAAATGTTAGTATGTTATAAGAGTTGTGATGTGAATGAGGACATTTGAAGATTCCTGATTTGATCGTCATTTACTTTCTCCAGAAGAACCTACAAAGAAGTAAAAACAATAATAATAATAATAATAATAATAATACATTGTTGTCCTACAGTGAAAAATTAGTAACAATATTAATACAATCATTACAATCAGTCATACTGTTAAAATGTGAAAAAGAAAGGAAATTACAATAATAATAATATTAAATAAAATATATTATTTTGGCAAGACTCGGGCCGTAGAGTGTGCTCTTCCGTCTGACCACAAAAAACGTGTTACAACATTTCACAAAAAAAGATGGGTGGTCTTATTTACATATGACGCAAGTTTGAGGCAAGTACTTCATGCAGACGTGTACTTCAAGTTACACTTACCAATCTAATCGTGTCCATCTCGCGAGTTCGAGCGATGGCGGTAGTGACAGCGTTGGCGACGTTGGTGGTGGTGGCGGCTACGGAGGCGCGGCAACAGCAAAAGAGCGAGGCGCCGCGCCGCCTCGGCGATGGTGGCAGCCTGGTGGCAGCGTCAGTTCGGTGCCAACTCGTCCGCTGAGCGCACCGCACCGCCTCCTCTCCTTCGCGGCCGATCGCGTGTCGTGCGGCCGGCAGCAGGCGGCGCGTGCTCTTCGGTCTGGCGAAAGAGTGAACTCCATCAGCGAGTGTGTGCGTCCTGTGATTAAAGTGTATGCGGTAGGGAAGAAGAGAGTGTGTGTGGGATACGGAGGAAGTTGGTCGTGGAAGACGGCGGAAGCCACGGAGGTGGGTGACGTCGGGTGTTGCCACAGGTGAGACGTGTTCGACGTGTCAGAAAGACGGCGCACTTAACATTATTTTCACGTATATTCGATACAAAGATCACCATTTGAATGGGGAAAAAGTTTTGAGAAATTATGACAATGTTTTAAAAAAGATTTTTGACACACTTATTTGCATTTGTACCAGCTTTTGCACTGAACCGCGCCAAATGATAATTTTAGAGGAATCATATTATGAGTGTACATCAAGGTTGTTGGAAAGTAATCAGATAAGTGTTTCATGCCCAGACGTCTGCAGGATTAAAAACTTTCTTGAATTCTTTGAACTCTCGGTATGTATGTAATTAATTAATTTTTCGTAGAACAAGAATGCACATTGCTTATATTACTATTTTTTTACAGTAAAAATACAAAAATTGATGAGAATCGACATCTAATTTTCAAAACGGAAGAAATTTTCGGCGAATAAGACAGATGTAAGAAATATATATATAGCGGTTCTGGATAATTTTGTGTGTGTGTGTTTTTATACATTTGTCTTAACTTCTCGCCTTTTCCGTATAGTCCCGGTGATGCCTGATCTTTTGCCGTGCTCGGGTGTACTGGAGATGTCACGTGTTACTTGTTGAGTACGCACTTACGCTTATTATTAAATCGCCTTTTCATACTTTCTTTCAACAAAAATACTCTGGAACGTTCATCTTCTACCACAACCACAATATAGTAAATCAAACCTTAATTGCAGTGCAGGACAAGTTTCAACATAAATCCCTTCCTTTAATTAAAAGTTCAAAAAGCAGGCGGGAATTAAATCGCACGTGAGCGCTTATTTGAGTATTAATGTCCGAGACAATCTTATGAGAAACGCCAGAATAAATTTTATATTTCAACTCAACAACGAACCTAAAGATTTTCTCTATTTTTCTTACTGTTTTGATATTGTATTCTTCGTAATATCATCGATACGTGTATCAACCTGTTAATTTCAGAAAAGATAAACATGTTGGTAAGTTGGTTCTTGTAAAATGTGTTCTTGGTCGAGACGTATATTTTCAATTTTTTTTCTCGGTAGGCGTGGACTACTCATAATAAACAGGTGTGGGCTGTATGTATTTGCGTAGGAAATGATGCATGATTGGAGTGTGATTTAAGTGGTCGTGTATCTTGGAGTACATACGATGAGAGGAAAGTGTTACGATGTTTCTTCGAGCTTACGATGTTTCGTCTCGATAACACAAATGGTAATTCTCTAAGTTATAAAGCTCTCGCCTTGTAGTTAATGATTTTATTGCTTGGAGCTGCTTGTGATTCTTCCAGAGAAAGTGATGCTGTGTTGTCATGTGTTCGTGATTTTCTTGTCTTGTTTTTTTCCTTTTTACTTATGTATTAGGTTTTCGTGTTTATCACTTAGTGATTTTACCACCAGATAATAACAATTGCAGTATAAAGTCGTCTGAATTACAGTCGTGTTGGATATTTTTGCCGAGCAGAACATTTTAATTCTCAAGGAACAAGATGCATAAATAAACAGAAGTACGTAGCACTGAGAAGAATATAACTTGACGAACATCTGAGTTTAGTGTCATTCTTATAACATATTTGAAATTGTTTCAATAAATTCATTTCAACTGCAATATCCAAAAGATTTTTACTTAAAACCATATCTCATGAAATATTGTCATAGACACATTTCCATTTTTTCCTTTGAACACAGCTCTGGCTGTGAGTCTTGAGGAGCAAAATTTTGCCTATTGACATATTATTTCAAAATATTTATTTTTCTATATTATAAGACAAAACACTTTCCTTGATTTATCGTTATTTCTTTTTTGATTTGCCAAGGTTATTTGTTCAATATTATAACGATTGGTAGAAAACAAAGAGGATGGATAGCTTTATTTCGCTCACTTGCCTGTTTAAAGTGTTTCTTTATTCATTTAAATTTATTGTTACTTTACTGAGGTATAGCCTTTATCCATCCTCATATTCTCAGTTTCAATAAAATAATTATTGTACCATGAGTCCCACTCGCTCTTGATTCAGACCTTTAAAGTATTTTTTGATCCATACAACACCTGTACTTGCGATGTATTGAAAAAAAAGTACTTGTATACAAATGTGATTATGTTATGCCTTTATATAACATATATAATCTATTAGAAATAAAATATTGTTCAAAATTTTGCAGAGAAGATGTTTAAGATTTTTTTTATTTTCCAAACACCATTGAGGGACTTGATTTTTACAAAATTTAAAAAACACAAAATTAACATGAAAAGATATCATCAATAAAATATCTTACGAAGTAGTTGACAGTTTCTTGACGGCAATTAAAATTTACAAAAGTGTCTAAAAACTTTTTACAATGTACAATTATCACATAAAAGACGTCAAGCCTTTCATTCGTCTCTGCAGTTTACTTATTCTTAATGTTAATTCATATAAGTTTACGTATTCTTAATTCCCTTGAATCAAGTATTCCTTCAAGGAACGTGTGCACTTTTCATCAATTCATCTCCTCACGAAGCAAATTTTGGCAGTACTTCAGACGATCAAGTGGTAGATAGATACGGAGAGAGAGAGAGACATAAAAGCTACGTAAAAGCAAATACAACGGAAGCGATATCGGTACACACCGGTGCGAACCGGGAGAGCGGGAAGTTGGAACCGCTGCGGGTCGGTTTCCTGTGATCAGAGTCAGGCGATCGATGACACTCTTCTCAATCCGAAAAATGTATATTCCACGCAGTAAGAATATACTGAGGTTTATTGAGTCGATGATAAAAATATACTGACAACAATTAGTATATTAAATGTATGTTGTATGTTAAATGTAAATACGATCCTCCCAATTCTTGTATCAATTCATCTTGTATTTTAAAATGTAAATGTTTTAAATGGTTAGACGGAAGAGCAGACCCTAAGGTCTTATTCTCGCCAGAATAAAGACACTTCATTATTATTATTATTATAAGACGGCGAAATACTATCTTAGTGCAACCATTTTAGAGTGTATAATACACTCAAGCTATAATGAACATTCTATTATCGTGTAGTCGTTGACTCAATAACATTTTTATTTTTATCTAAAAATATTTATAACAATAATTATTGTATTTTTTATTGTTTCGGAGGAAACGAGCCTCTTCGAAGCAGGAGAGTGTTTTTTACCAACACTCAGGACGTTTGACAGCTGCTTTGTGTCATCATCAGATGATTGTAGAACATAAACAAATACATGAATTTTATCTTTTTAGCAAAATAAAATAAGGTAACTACATAAACATAAAGATGTAGAAAAATAAAGAACTAAAAAACGTTCATTGAAAGAAGAAGAATTAAAAATCATTCATAAATTTTAGATAATCTGTCTGTCCGTGCGTAAATTTTCAAATGTTACGCATCAAATTTGCTAGAAACATTTTTAATTTACAAACGGTCACAGGTTTTCTAAAATGTATAATTATTTATTTTGATTATTCCACTTTGATGGTTTGTTCTTTTATTTTTAAAATTGTTCTTACATGTGCATGCTAATTTGTTTTTATTTTAAGATAAAATTAATGTATTTGTTTATATTCTACAATTACATGTTGATGACATGACTCAAACCAACATTCCAAACGTTGTGTCAGTAAAAAGCAGTCTACTTCCATAGTCGTTCAAAATATTCAGATAGGAATTATGCCCGTGTTTCAGTAAGTTTTTCAATCGTGGCAGAAACTAAAGACTTAAGTTGTTCAGCATAAAGTTCGAAATTTTACAATGATTTTATCATTACTTTAATGGAATGATTTTGGTGTTCGATTAATTGAATGGCGTACGATGCCCATCTTGCAATAGCTTTGATGAACCGTTCCTATCCTGTCGTGATCACGTAAATAATCAAATCACATTTAATCATATGAACGTATTTTTGATGTAAAGTAATATTTTCCCCCAAGAAGCGAAGATTTATGTAAGACTGACAACTAAACCACCATAGATTTATCAGTGTCGAATCTTCGTATGACGCCGTACTGAATTTAATACACGTTATTTCTCAGAAAGGTTTTTTGGAAAAATAAATTTCCCTAATTTTCTCTTTTAAATATTTAAATGATTCAATGAATTTTATTAGTTTACAATTGTATACTCATTGAAATTGATTTATCACGACGTTCTGATAAATTTATCATGATCCGGAATATAATTCCAAAAAAGGATTGAATTATATTTGAACTAATGAATAATGATATGGTACAAATGTAATTGCAGCGTACTCGTCGTGCAAATTTACCATTCGTGTCCAACACATTAATTGATCGTCTGAACGTTTCTAGATCCAGTGTGTGGTAAAACATCAGAAGTCTCATCATTTATGCTCAGAAACTCATAAAAATCTCAGTTATGCGTTCGTGTGTAAACACGACAACCTTTAAATCGAACAGTGAATATAGATATGTGAGAGCAAGAAAGCTCTTTCGTTCATTGCGGAACGAGAATGGGACTATTAAGACGTAAAGCAGTGAGGCACACCTGGTCACAGTCAATTGACACCCCGGATGTCGAGCTTTGAAATCGGAGAAGACAAGTACATAAAGACATAGGTGAGCAACGATAGCTCAGGGGTGTACCCATACTCCTTAGATTGGGTGCTTCTTTATATTTTCTTTAGAAGCGAAAGTATTGCAATAGATCAAATATTTTACACGAGAAATGGATGCCTGAAACCTTGTGTGAAATGCAATTTCTTGCACGTTAGTGTGTAAACACAGTAAATACAAAACATTTTACTCAGATTAATTTTGGAATACTTTCATTAACAGAAATGTTTGACCGAAATTAGTGGCGGATTTGGGGCAAGTGGGACTATTAGGCTCAAATCCTCCCACATCAACGCAAGGGATGAAAATTTTATATTTTTACTTAGATTCGAAAATAGTCTTAAATGTGAATCATTTTGCATCAAATTTCCCGATTTTACTATCCTGGGTTTCTAAGGTATTGAGCGCAGTAATATCTACACTCCAGTTCATACGTTAACACTACAGTTCTCAACGTTTCGGATGACACTCGAGATTTTGGAGAAAAACATTTTTCAATGAAGAATATACAGACTGCAACACTGTCACTGCATAGAGTACAAGTTTTACTGTATTATTAAAAATCTATATAAACTCGAGGAATCTATACGTACTTTTATAAATGTTCGTATTACAAAAATTTCGAGTATGCACTTTGAGTTTTTATATTTGAAGTTAAAATAAGACTGTGAATAGGACAGATAACTCATAGAGAAGGATTAACGCACTGAGACGCCATCACAGTCTGTAAGAATGTTGTGTCGTCTGTAGAATAATAAGTCGTGGATGCGACATCGTAGCTGATATTACTATACCCGTAAAATTAATGGTGGGGGACACTTATAATTTCACTTACTTATTGACGATTGCACTTGGTGAAAAGACATTGCACGATTCTCATTATATTCTGACCAGTCTCAGGACGGTTAATAATAAGACGTTTCGTTCACAATATTCACACCTCATGATAAATTCAACTAAGATTATACACGTGACTACATTAAATCTCGATCACAGGATCTTTTGCTGATATATTCAAATAGTAATTTTGCAAGTTCTATTACTCTTACCGTAGGTTTCTGCAATTTTTCCGTCCATTCTAAGGGATTGCGGAAGTACTGATAAAACCGCTGCCCAATAATGGAACTAACTTGTTCTGTACTAATATTACATACTCCAAGTAAGTAACCATAAAAAGTATAAACCTTCCGTAAATATCTTCTTATCATTTACACTAAAAGATGGTGCGTAGGGGTGATGGTGTGTAAACTCGCCATTAAAAGAATTGATGTGGAGTTATATATAATCCGCCAAGTTATGCGGTTAAACCTATAGAGAACGTAAAAATGGAATATCGCACATAAATGGACATCCCTGTCAGCAATGCTATTTTGTTGATAAGGACGAACCGCCTAGGATCGGATGCACGTTTCATTGCAGCCGCCCAGGCGGTCGAGAGCATTTCCTGTCTTCTATGCCGTGCTTTTTTTTCCCACTCCCCGCCCCAGCCTTTTTCTCTCTTTTATATAAGGAGGTTCCACTGTTCGGGAGCACCTTCCTGTCGTTCCGTTTCTCGGAACACCCTTGCTCTTCAGAGCTAACGATTGTAGGAGGGGCAGTAACGATCTGGAGTTGCCGTGGAATGTTTTTATGTGTGTTTTACTGTTTAAATTCCGTCCAACTTCTTTACAAGATCAACTTCACCAGGGATCCGTAAAGCATTTCACGGTATCAGTAATTTTATAAGATTCGCAATTACTGTTCAAAACATGTTTTCCTCAAGCCAAGTTTTCTAACAAGTCATCATAGCTCCGTCGTCACAACAGATTATATTGTTGATGTAAGGTTTAATTTGGGAGTTGTATTGATGTAGAGTATTCACGTAAGTCTTGAGTTGAGTTTATACATATATTGTCTTAAATAATTTTGGAGTAATAAAATGAGCAGCTAAACATAAATTACAGGCCATGTAATTTATAAAAATTGCGAATGTTCACGACACTTAATTAAGATACCTTTCTCGATTGACTGTTAAGTGAACGTAACGTTGTTTTCCAATTTAATATATTATTAATTATCCTCGAACTTAATGTAGTGTAGGCTAACATATTGCTGACCTGAAATGACTAATGTTGAACGATATTCGTTCTCACAATTATTTAAAGGAGATTTGAATATAACAAAAATGAAGAGAGTTTATCCAGCAAAGTTGGTTTAAAATCCAATTCATTTCTCAGAAAGATTTTTTTATGCCAAAGTAAATTTTCAAAATGCATCTCAGGTATGACAGTAAACGTTCGAAAATCAATGAAGATTAATATAATAGGCTAAGTAATATACATGCAAGAGTTCCTAGGATATTCAGATTCTCTAAGAAATACTTTACGAGAATTGATATTAAAAGAAGATAACATAAACCCTTGTATTTATGGATATTATCAGAGTTTATTCTAGACAAATTACATATTTGCTTGATGTATTGTTTTAGAGTTTTATACATCAAACATCAAACGTATTGCCCTTTGTCTGTGGAGGAAAATTTCTCCGGTTGTAAGAATATTAAATTTCTCGTTGTATGAAATATCCCATATTTCAAACAATACATCAGTGAAAAATTTATGGCAATTTTATTAGTTTAGAAATTTTGATTCGCAATCCCAAACAGAATTCCAAACATCTGCGTTGTACTGTTATCATATCCCTTGTATTCATTTTTTATAGGTTTGTGTGTACTGCATTTCTGATATACCTACTGAAAATGAAACATGAGCAGAGCGAAAGGAGCAGAGATCTCATTCCCACTTGAAATAATATTTCATTTCCTATTAGATAATAATTTTGTATTTATATTAAGGTTAAATATTTTTAATTTACTTTTCAAAAATTTAAAATTACAAGTATATATATTACAACATTTGAATAGTTTTGCGAGCGCATGTCTTTGAAGAAGTGTTGTTGAAACGTTTCATTCAGCTGCCTTATTGACCATTTTTGCTGAAAAATTAATTGATATGGATTAATTCAAATAGTTTCATCCTTTTCTAAATCTAGAACAGTTAAATATATTACACTATCATAATTGAACTCTTCACGATATTTATTGTGATCATTTCACATACACGACGCAACGTTTAAACCCTTGGTTGGGGCGTTTTTCAAGTATAACATGTAGTATAACATTGCTGTGTTAGATTCACCAAACTCTTCAAATAAGATTTATTATTATTTATTTTTCATTTGTATTAACTTAACTCTTTCAGAACACTACAGAATTTAACATTGAAATATGAGATATTTTAAGTTTCTTTGTGATTTCATTGTACCCTAAATTCTTGGAAAGAATTGGATTCTTTGTTGAAAAAGGTTTAAAACTTCTAAATAAAATATTTAAAACCGCTCTAAAATAACTACGTTGCTCATCAATTTTGTTGAATAAGATTTAAGGGCAACTCCATAAACAACAAATAACAGACGATGCCAGTGTCAACGAAGAACGAATGTATTTATACGCGTTCCGTTTTTCCGTGATAAACGCGACGAACCTTGACTTCGGTGCTGTTTCGCGATGGACGGCCGTTTGGCGATGGCCCAGTTGTTTACCAGATGGACGATGCGACCGTAGCATTGGGCTTGCCGAGGAGTTCCCGATTGATAGAGCTAAATCAGTGATGTGACTTAAGGTAGAACTAGCACTTCCAAGTTAGTCAAATCACTGAGAAGTATAACTGTTTTCTTTATTTTTATTGTAATTATTTTTAACAAAACATCATGAATCATAATCACGAAAAAACATAATTTAATTTCTATCTATCAGTTAATAGCACTGTATTAAAAATATTCAAGAACTCGCCGAGAGGAACTGTTTCGAGATTTTTGGATCACACCTCGGAAAAAGTAAAACATATGTTTGTTATGTATGGTGACATGTAGATAAATAAAATAAAAAATACGACGAAAAATTGACTACAAATCATACAAAAATTCCATCACTTTTGTGATTTAAAAATTGGTCTGTTTTTGAAAATAGATTTTTCCTCCATAAGATGCAATGTATTACACCATCAATTATAATTGCGTTTATTTCATTTAAATGACCCATGAGGTATATTTTTCAAGTTGAAATCAAAATAAGTACATGTTACTCCGTTTATTTACTCTGATTTAAAATATTTTAGTGGTATAATACTAACTTCCCTAGGTTGTTNTTTTTTTTTTTTTTTTTTTTTTGCTTTACGGCTCGCCGACATCGAGGTCATTAGAGCCCTACAATTTTGTACAGGTAGGGAAAATGCTCTTACGCTCTAAGGAGAACCAACATGACTCTCCCCGCGTATAGGACTCGCCGAATGATTCAACCATACCCACTAAAATCCCTCCTGAATTACAATATATCAAAACATTTTTTAAAAACGAGGAAGCAGAGACAGAAGATTCCTAAAACATTATAAAAACCGAAAACAAAGAGAAAAGAAAATTTAGATAGAGAGAGAGAAAGAAAAAAATGTTAATTCAAAGCAAAGGGGAAAAAAGAGACTTAAATCCAAACCTTCCGGAGAACTTGCGGGAGGAGCCTCGTTTCTGGATTTGAGTAATGACATACGAAGAAATATCAGATACAGTTCCAGAGGCCACATTCCTGAAGGAATTTAAAAAGACGTATCAAAATCGGTTCATTTTGCCCCAGCATAACGCTCAAACTTTTGGGTAGATTATGTCGCCGTCCGCTGGTATTATATTTGAGACATTCCAGAAGAATGTGTTCGACGGTAAGCGTTGTGTTACAAGTTTCACAGATGGGGGGAAGTTCACCGCGTAAGAGATGACCATGGGTAAGATTGCAGTGGCCAATACGAAGACGTGTAAGGATTACTTCTTCACGTCTGTTCGCACGGGATGATGACACCCAGGTCTAAACGGAGTCTTTTACCTTCTACACCTTAAAGGCGCAAGTTAGCCATTCGGCTTGCCATGTTCCAAGAAAAGACGATCTAATGGCAACCTTTGAATCTGACGTAGGAAGAGATGAAAGGTCAAGTATTGCCCTCCGTGTTCACCGCTTTGCTGCTTCATCAGCTTCTTCATTACCCATAATATCCATGTACCCAGAAACCCAGAAAAAGGACTATTTCAAAATGTTGAAATAAAAGATTGCTTATTAGATTCTGAATTGTCAGCGTAAGGGTGTCAGAAGTGTACAGTGAAGACACTGACCACAGAGCACTAATAGAGTCACTGCACAGAACCACACGCCGTATTGAAGATAGCTGAATGAACTTAAGTACCTCAAGGATTGCAAATTTTTGAGCAGTGTACACACTGCAAAAGGAATGGAGGCGAATAGAACGAGTGGCACTATGGCAGTGGAAAGCAACACAAACGGAATTATTCATTGCTGAGCCATCAGTGTATATGAACATATGATCCAAATTTATAGTTCTCCGAAGTGCTGTTGGTACATAGCCGCAGGAGTGTCTTGCTTTGAAAGTTTATACAGACGAAAGTCGATGGTTGGTTGCATGAAGGACAAAGGTGGTGTAAAAGAGTGTGGGTATTTCACTGGAGGAGGTAGTGTGATGACGTTTTCTCTAGCAGTTGTTTAAAACGGACACCCGCTGGGCGGGGTTACGAAAGTCTTGCAGCTTAAGGTGAAATAAATTTTGGAGAATGTTGGTGTTGCCAAGTGGGGAGATTTTTGTGTGTGTGTGTGGGGGGCTTTAGGGCTCGTCAACATCGAGGTCATTAGAGCCCTTTGGGGAGATTTGAAACCCCCATCAGTTTCACTCCGTAAGATCCAAGTAGAATATCACGTTTCTTGTTAAGAGATGGTTCGCAAACGTCTACTAGTAACATTCTATTCGACTAGTGCGGAAAGCACCAGTTGCAATGCGGACTCCTGCATGTTGGATACTGTTAAGGGTCCTGAGTGTCGACGGTGATGCGGAGGCGTATACAATACTGCCATAATCTAATACAGACCGAACAAGACTTCTATACAGACGAAGAAGGCAAGCGCGGTCTTCTCCCCATGATGATGCGCTTAAGCAGCGAAGGAGGTTTAGGGAAGAGTTACAATGGGATTGTAGTTTTCGGATGTGATTGCGCCAAGTTAGTGTGCGGTCGAATGTGAGACCCAGGAATTTTGCGGAGTCAACGAAAGGAAGACGTTGCCCCCAAGAAAAAGATCTGGATCANTTTACTAGATGTAAGTCCCCTGGGGGGGTCAAGGAGATGGTGTATCCTACATAAATGTGAACAGCATGACTTGGATACAGAAAATCCAAAAAGCCACTAGACATGCTCCACTCGTGTAAACGGTTTAAAACTAATTGTAGTTGCCTCTCGATCACAGAGATGCTGCTAGACGAACAATAAATGGCGAGGACGTCAACGAAGAGTTTTCGAACCACTGACGCAATGCTGTTAATGGGTATGGCAAAGACAGTGACGCTTAAAATTGAGCCTTGTAGGACACCGTTTTCCAGAGGATGATTCGATGATAAGTAAGTGCAGAGGCGAACGCGGGAAGAGCGTTCAGATAGGAAGTTCTCCAGGAACAGAGGAAGGCAGCCTCGGAATCCCCACGAATGCAATGTGCGTAGGATTCCGTACCTCCAGGTTGTGTCATATACTTTTTTCGGGTCAAAAAAAATGGCCACGAGGTGTTCCCTTAACACAAACGCTGATGATATGGTAGATGACAACAAATTTTCTAGTACTACCTTTAGTCTCATTAGGAGTCATTCGCACTCGACTTATCCTCATTCCGATTGTTTCGAAAATCTTTTCTTTTCCAGCATAAATCAAATTTTGGTACGACTTGTTTAGAATTTGGACGTCTTTGTGATAAAACTGAAAGAAATTCCACTGTAAGTATATATTTTTAGTATAAACTATTTTCGACTAACTAAAAGAAAGAAAATTTGACAAATTTTGGGTGTGATTTCATTCTCGAACGCGTACTGGGTTACCCTTAAAAATTTTCAAGTTGTTTCTTTTCACTTGGGGCACAAATCAAATAATTTATGAGTTAAATTGGAAGTGTCTTGTAAACGTTACATATTACAACAGAACCATCTGATTTATTATGGATTAAATTAACATAATATTTCGTATTTTAGAACTGGATCCCGAAAATAATTTTTTTTTTGGAACCAAACAGGATTTGGAACCAACACTGTTGCTGAATCCATATATTGGTTCTGTTCGTGTCCTCTAATACTAAACATTAATATCCTTTAGTATATCGTACTGTGCGTTTGCATTGGGAGTTTTATACGAATTTGTGCAATATCTCTATTGAAACATGTGTGGTATACTAGTGTTGTAATAAAGCTAACTTGACAATTTTTTGTTACGTTTTACTCATTACATAACAGTTAATCTTATCTTCATAGTAACTACATTGGTTGGAGAGTAGAGAGTGAGTACGACGTGCACCATAGGGAGAAAGGTGCGGTTGGAATGTTGTGAATTGTGTACGAGAGTGTTCCAACGTTTACTTGATATGAACAAATTTGAGTAAAAAACAGTATTTTCCTGTTGTTTCAAACATACATAATGTGTTACAATCACTAAACGTTTTCCCACAAATTATTTCCGTTTTTCGGAATTTTGTCAACAATTTAGTGCATCAAATTTTTAACTACATTTTTAACTTAGCTCCATGCTTGCTCATTTTAGTTCATACTTATATCCTGAAATAAAAACAAGGCAGTAGGGCGTGAGCCAGAGAGGTGGCTTCCATAAAAGGATTAATGATGGATGAAGATAAAGGTTGTGAATAAAGGAAGACAGGAGCGGAAATTAAGTTAGTCAAACAGAGGCAACAACTTAGCTCTAACATTCTCTTGTTTAAAATCGTTTTTCTTTCAAGGAATTCAATTTCCTTTTCCTCGCTGTACTTCGAGAGCGACAGAGATATCATTATTTTATTCATTAATTTAATGACTAGAGCAAAACACTGGCCGACCTAGCTTCTCTAGATGAATATTGCATATTTATCTACAAGTATTTCTGTAATTCGTGACTTTGTATTACCACTACCGTCCATATCATTGGCTTGTAAATTTTCCGTTACCGATCTCAAAATCATAATTCAATGTTTTATCGGTTTTTCTCCTCGTATTTAGACACTAGCATACATAGGGCACTGTTGCAATTTTAGAAGTAGAATTTACCATATATTTATCTTTTCTTGTTTCAGGAGGTCTTATCTTTCTCATTTACACATTGGTAACTTAAACAATAAAGTTATATTTTCTTTGGAATACGTTGTATTTTATAATAAACAAAAGAAGTAGTCACATAAAAGAGATAATATATTGCTTTTTCATACCAAAATACCTTTATTATGAGAATTTCATCAAAATCGTTAGAGACGTTCTCAAATAAAAAATAAAAAACTTTTTCGTAATTACATATAATAATCGCTCGTGTAGAAATAATGTTGTTTTTTTTGTTGGGGCTTTAGGGTTCGTCAACATCGAGGTCATTAGAGCCCATGCAAGTAGGGAAAAATGCAGTTTCGCACCATAGAGAAGAGCCGTAGTGACTCTTCCCCGTGTGTGGGACTCGCCGAATATCTCGACCATACCCACTAAAAAACCCTCTTGAAATCAACAAATATCCAAATAGAAAGATGAAAGAAAAGAAAAGAAAACAGAATACCAATATATTATTTCACAAAAAAGGAAAACAATTTTTAAATATTATATTTTCAAATTACAGAAACGAACGATGGAAACAAAGACAGTAAAGATGAAAAGGGAATGCAAATTTTAAACCCTCCCGAGAACTTGTGAGAGGAGCCCCGATCTACTCATAAAATTCAATGTTCAGTTACCAATAATGTTCAGTTACCAATATGACCAGAGCTATTAAAAGTGAGAAAACGTTAAATAAAAAGGAACTGAAGGGAAAATGAATAAACACAAATAACACGACAATCCATAACAGAAGCCAGCGATTGTGAAGTCGACAAGAGTAGAATTACACGCTTATCTGCAGTCGAGTGAATATGACTCTTCTGTTCTGCTTCAATATTACTGATGGATGGTTATCACTTCCGTGTTCGAGCTGTGGTATTGTACAGAATATCTCTACCAATAACGTATTCATATTTTTCTTGCATTAACAATAATCTCTCTATAGAACTTAGCCTCAATCTCGTGAAAAGTAACTGTAAAAGACAAGCAATTAAAAATGACAAATTCTATTTCAGGGCATTTGAATGTAGTAGAAATTTACATGTTATTTCATGTATATAATATTTTAGCACTTTTATTTTACGAGACACAAATTAAATAAATGATTTCCGTTATTATTCTAAAAATTATTTTTCTTTGGCGTATTCTGAAAAGAAAAAATTATAGAAATATTTTATTCGAAAACTCCACTCCCTTGTTTGTAACACCGCTACAGCTCATAGTTTTCCAAATTCATAAGTGTTCTTTATATTATCAGAATTAAAATTAAATAAAATTAGATTGAAATTTAGAAAGATGTGTACATTTGTGGTTGCAATATTTGGATCGGTTCGGAAGGTCAGACAGGAACATTACGCATGGACCAACAGGAACATTACTCAAAGTGGCAATTTTTCGGGGGTCAATTTGCTCTGGCATCATTTTATTTTATTTTTTGTCATAATAAACATTTAAATTTTAGAAATTTATTCTTTCATCAAATAAAAAAACTTGTATGTGTAAACGAATGTGCTACAGTATTTTTACACCAGTAAATAGCTAAGCAACTAAAATATTTTTGTTAGAGGATTTTAATATACATTTTGAGTTGTTTATCTAATAAACAATAATGAGTTGTCTATCATTATTCTTGACTTCAATTGAAATCTAATTAATTTAACTGAAAACTATATATTACTTCCTTTAATATTTATTAATTGTTTCCTTTACCAGTTAAATGTTGATTATTTGCTTCAATATATGATCTTTTCCATTCCGATATTTAGAAACCATATTTGAACGACCGGGAGTGGCAGAATGTTAATATAGCCCTGCGGAACTGAAATTAAATAATTTGTAATTATTTCATCATTTAAATAACAAAAATCTTTAATTATACTAAAAATTAAAAATCGCATTAAAATTGTTTATTGCTATAAAGTGTGTGCATCAACTAGTTCGCAAAAATATTATTTTTAATTTCAAAAAATAATGTAAGGTGTGTTGAAAAACTGTTGAGATGATAATTTCTCTTGGCTGTACGTCTTATATCACAGAAAGCCCTAACATTATTTTTAATGATTGCGTTTGACTTCCTTGTTCTGTTTCCAAATACAGAGACACCGAGTTGCTTCTTATGATTAACTGCAGGGTCGAGTGGCGCTACGCCGCCAATGAGTACGCATATAGAAGAGAGTAATTGAGAAAGAGAGGGGAGAATTACTAAGGCGGTTCCTTATGTGGAGACAGAGAATAATATTCTCATATTCCGGACGACATGAAGTGATACAAGGCGGTTATTATTGAGAACTAGTAAGAGGAAATGAAAGCAAGATTGCGTAAGTGGGCATTGGCCTTTTAATATGCAGTTTTTCTCTATAATGAAGAGAAGTGTTCCTATCAGACACAAGGTGATTCTAAACATAAAATGTTATTTAGATCAACCAAGAATTTACGAACAATCTCCATAAAAAATTTCACTAAAATAATACTTTTTACTTAAAAATCACCCGCAATATCATGGCTTAGAAAATACAATTATTGAAACTAAGCTACAACATAAACGTGTTTTTTTTTTGTTTTTTTT
>NNCF01127249.1:282215-312456 GCA_002313205.1 Laupala kohalensis | reverse complement strand
TAATAGCGTCGGGATCGAAAAGAACAAGAGGTGACCAAGGGAGGTCAGGAAAGAGAAAGGAAGGAGTATGGCACAAGTAAGTGGAAGTAATGCCAGACTCAGCTCGGGGCCCCGTGTTCGCCAAACACGTACTTACTAGATGTAAGTCCCCTGGGGGGATAAACGTGTTGTTAAAGGTTAAGAGATGTCATGTTTGAATTGTAGGGATAACTATTCGAGATAAAGGAGTTTATTACTTCTAAGATATAGAAACAGTTTAATACACAATTTTAATATTGTATTCACATAATTATTAAACATGAATAGTTTACTTTCAACAGGAAATGCAATATCACCACACATTTGTCTGATTGTAGTTGATTTCTTGTTAATGTATAAAATGTAGTTTTATAACACCCATTACTTTCATGTCCTCTGTAAACTAAGTAATTTTGAACATATTTCGATCCAAAACCACATCAATGAATCGCTTTGATATTTGGATGGTGGTATTGATACAGGAATATTTTCAATCATACTCATGGTGGAGTAAATAACATTCCATTCCTTCGCACGATTTTTAATAGAATGACTTCATCCAATTATTTCTCATTTAATTATTTAATCTAACTATTATAAAAACGAATTTTGTTTTCAGTTTTGAGTGACCCTTTGTATATAGTAAAAGATTTTTCGACCCGAAAAATAACATCCGTCAGTGTCTGGTGGATGAAGTATTGAATGTATAAAAATATCTGAGTTGTCTGGCGACCTTCAACATAGCGAGACTTGCAAGTGTCCATTTTGTTCACGTCACTCTCAGTGTCTTCCTGGGATGAAGAGCGACAGCTCTACGAGACAGCGCCCGAGCACTCCGCCTCCACTGCCGCCACGTCGGAACCTCCGTCTTCGTCACGACCTCCAGCAGCAGATTTACTTTCTAAGATGTGCTTTAGATGACGTAACTTCGGGATACACGTCAGGAGAATTGTTTCAATATTTTCTTCGTGTATATTTGTGTCACACACATATTCTATTGATCGTATTAGAAAAAGATCGTCTTCAGCACGGAAATTTATTTGTAAACCTTCCCAAATGAGGGCGAAATTGCAAAATAATACAAATCAACTCTTAATGCTAGATTTATTTGAGCAGAATGTTGATAATTCTAAACGAGTCATTGTAACTTATTCTGAAAAAAATATACTCCGGAAAAGAGATACGCCTCTGTAGCGTTGAGTAAGATATTCCTAGATATAGCAGGTATTTAGCATATATTAACAGCTATATAACAAATATTCTTGTTGAGTTGTTCAGTTCATAAAAGTTTCTATATCACGTTATCTAGGTTAGATTTGTATTGCAGGTTCAGTCCGACACACTGGGAGTGTTAATTTCAAGCATTTTAAGGAGAATGACAATTCGCTTGTATACCTTTAATATACATGTTGGGTCATATACAATTTTGTGATTCCACCAGATTCGTTACAAGTGATATTTTAAGATAGTAATTTCGTGAAACTCAAATCAATGATAAACAACTAAACGAAGCCGCAGAGTTTTGCGTGTAATTTTAACATCATTGAAAGCTAAGCTTGTCTCACACTCATTCGATATACAGTTATTATAAAATCGTCAGCACCACTTGAGTCTTGATTACATATTCATTCCACATTACAGTCCTCCTCTTAATCCTTTAAAACATTCCCTTATTATTAATGTACAGTCATCGTACACAATTCTAACAACGAGATTTTCATGGCGTTGAAACCTATCCCAGTCCGATAATTTCAGTGTTGGAACTACGACTGTCGGTATGAGTTTAAATACGCTAATTTATGAAAGCTTTACTCAAGATTAAGCAAATTTTCGATTGATATACTAAATAAAAAAAGAATTGAACTTCATACCATAACCTCAGTTTACTTCTCTCGCCTAACTTTATTAATCGAATGTATATTAATTGTAACACTTGATCTGAAGAAGCCTATTAAATAGCCTTTGATAGGTTGCGCGTTAAGTTTATATAATAACTAATGTTTTTTAGAAATTATGAATTTCCATGGGATCACAAAAACACGAAGTATGTACATCATGTCGATTTTTTTTGCGTTAAACTGACATTTTTTTCAAAGTTTTGAAATATTTGGAGATGATGAAACGTTTGGTAGTAACTACTTGTGTGTGTTGTCGACCATTGGTGTGAATTTCTATACTGAAACAATCTCTTTCTTCCTTTTAAAGTAAACCAGAAAACAAAACAAAAGATTATTACACAAAATGGCTAATCCGTATAGCTGATAGAAATATGAAAGATGATTGCCTCAGGTTTTTTTCCTACCTTCATCGCAGCCTACTGTTTGATCAACATTGCCTCTCTTCTTGTACCCGTAACTAATTGTGAGTTCGCGTCTTCAATCTTCGTCACTTTCACCGTGTTCATCCCCTTGAAAAATCTTCCTCCAAATGCTTCCAACCTCGTTCGTGTTCTTTGTTTCCTACAACTACACCGTTTCCTTAAACCTGCATTTCCTACGCCACTGTTCTCAACCACCAAATCCGTCAGCGGTCTTCACCATGCTCATTTTCATTCCTTTGATCTCTATTGTCTTACCATATCTTCCGAAATTTAGTTAACATCATAGTATTTAGTTAACATCTTATGGTCTGTAAATAAGAGTAACCGCTTTTTATTAAACTACTTATTTTACAAATATTCTGTCTATTATATATGTCTAGTCATATATATTTTTAATTTATTATATTAAAGTACCACAATTTGCTCAGGAGGTACATATGTACCGATCCGTAATGTAGTTTTGTTTCCTAGCTTATTTGTAATATTTTTCTACTTTACTACTGTACTCCTTATTTCTTTTATCTCTCGTCTTGTACTGTATAAGCATTCACGCGTTTATATTTTTTTTCTCGAAATTATAAAAAATGAATTCATTTTTTCTTATAAATTTCTTTTTTTATTTCGTTGACCCCTTCATTACTCCCATCAGTTACTCTACCTTAACCCGTCCCAGTGTTTTTTTCTTTTCATTTTCGTCTGCCACCAACACAGCCCTCCCCGCACTTCCTCGGCGCAACAACGCGGCCAGACGTCTCGACAGGTGTTGCAGTAATAAAATGTCGACGTCACCGTCTTCTTCCACGCGCGATCCGAGAGGCGCCTCGACGGAGAAACTTTACTGGATAGACGGAAGGAAGGAACGAAAGGAAGTTCTTCCTGGGATTTTTTCTCGAGAAAATAAAAAGAAAAGAAACGGCGATGTGTTTCTATAGCGAGACTAGACGCTTTCGAAGAGGAAGAAATTCGTTTTCAGTTCCCGTGAACGAAGAATATTTACGTGCTTTGCATACGTAGATGATTATAGAAACGGGTTTTGCGTTAGGGCGAGTTTGGAGGAGCAGTAGACAGCGTTCCCTCAATGTTGTGCGACCAAGATTTGAGGATTCCGTGAGCGTACTTTAAACTAGGCGTGAGGTCTCCGGGATGAATTTTGTTTCTGTAATCTTAAGGCTGTTTTTTTTACTAATTTGTTTAATGACTCGTAACTACCGTCAGAAAATCAATGCTTTTTTCCTTCAAACTCATCCATCTTAAAAGAACATAGAAGGCTCTCTGAGTTTCGGATAAAAAAAGACGCAGTCACATCCGATGTCTTTAATTACGATACTTCATAAATTAATCCAGAAAGTAAATAATTTCAGTTTTACATATTTATACTCAATCTAAACTATTCCACTCAATAAAAGAAATTCCTTTGAATGTTACTCACAAATTGTCATACCTCAATCCTTTAGCGTCACTACCAATTTTATCGTTTATTAATTACTGAAACTCAAAAAGAAAATTTACTAAACTTTCATACACAGTACATAACTCTTCTATGTATCGATCAACTCGATATTTTATTAAAATTCCTATTTGAACTGATTGGTTTCTTAAATTATGTTTTCATATTAAGAATATTAACGTTCCCTTTTTTTGTTTTATCAGTGATATATGTTTTCTCTTTCAGGTACGTTAGTCCACGAGTACCGAAATCTCGAAAGGAAACGTGAGGAGAAGAATTGTGTGAGTAGTTGCAACTACCATAAGTTTTATTTTTAAATTTGTATAAAAATTAAATTAGAAGACAAAACTAAACTAAAAAACGAAAAAATGTTTCTAGATATTTGGGGGTACCCAGTGCAAACCATACCACCTTTTTGTTTTCTAAATTACTGATCTTCTAATTTCTCATAGGACGGTTGAAAGAAGTACTTTAAGAAACATTCTGTACATTAAGACAAAATAACGTTTTCGTAATTTCGTTTCGTAAAAATTCAACTACATGATGTTAAAACTGTTACGAGGAATAAAATAGACATTATTTCATAATATTGTTGATTTTTACAATTGAACAGAAGGTTAAGATTTTATTGGCGTGACGATAAAGTTCTTCAAAAGAAAAATACTTCATCATTTGTAAATTGTTCGTAATGTCCTTAATTCAGCTCAACAAAGCACCTCAATAAAATTATGACCGTGTGAGTCTCGTAGTTTTACGTATGGTTTCATTTGAAAGGTACAATAAACTTTAAATTTCTTAATGAATTAAAGTTTTATCTCATCCTACTCACAATGGTGCCAGGATATTAATACACATTCTCCCTCGGTAGTCATAATACTCCCATTCCATAGAGAATCGTAATGGATGAATCGCACAAACACCGATGGACGCATAAATTGAATCCAAATTTGTGTTCTTGATTAAATAGAAAATACGGAGGTGAATACTATCGTGCACAGATTTTAACTACATGTGGTCTTTTTACTGAATGTGAAATGCGGAATTAGACTATTTTTATGCAATGAAGAATGAGAGAACCCAAGTCACAATTTTTCATTGCCCTAAAGGAGTGTAAATTGTCATATAATGGATCATTGTCCTGCACTACATTTAGTTAATATTCAGAGACAACCATCAGTTGACAGAATGATAGGTTCTGAGAATGTAATAATATAAATGAATCTATAATTGAAAAAATGATTGCTTGAGAATATTTATGGTTTTATAAATAATCATGAAAGAGAAATAGTTTGTGAAAAAGAGAGAAAGTGAAGTGCATATGAACAATTAAAACTATAAAGATGATATACTGTTTATGAACCCCTTATCTCCGTTTTGAGCACATCGTAAGTAAGGAAATGGCAATGACAGGGAGTAATTGCATAATGCAATAAACACACCACCCTGATGAAATGCGCTAGCAGTACCAGAGACATGTCTCTTTCCTGAGGGTACTTGAGAGTAGTGGACTATTCCTATACCTAACAAAAGTGCTTCGTCATTAAAATTTTATGCAGTGTACGCACTCTTTACGTTTCTCAGTTCAAAGAGATATCAAAAAATCACACAGACAACGCATATCCCTACTCTAAGAAATGCATATGTCAGTGACGCCACACGCGACTTAACATTTTAAAATAAAATAATTTTGTACAATTTCGTACCCTTCACACAATAAAGATTTCAGCGATTCAAATTTCAGAAATCCTCTTTTCCAACATAGTGAAACCGACTACACCATCTGACAGAGGGGATGTTGTAAAATTTTATAGATAATTTGTGTATAGTATTTTGAACCGAAAAATTGTAAATAAATTTGTCACATACCTGCCCCTTTGGCAAAAAAGTTTATAAAATTACGGAAATCGCATCATTTGGTATTTGATGAATTTAATACCGTTTTCAAAAGCAAAACCGAAATATTGTACCCCTCACTATGTAACTAACTTTTCTGATTTTTGGTGTGAGAGTCAATCTCCCCTGCTCGCCCCCATGCCACTGCTACCTGCTCCCGCATTTAAAACATAAGAGCCAATCCCCAGGATTCTGTATGAAGGAAAAAACAAAGATTTTGTGTAAACATGACAATTATTCAAACGCATTAGAGCACACACACCATATAAAATTTCGAGTCATTACAACCAAAGTATTTATCAGTTTTGTTATGCGAGAAGCGTCTTACCCTATTCCATTCGTATTTTTTGTATTTGTTTTAGGATCGGAGTAATAGAGGTATTAGTAAACTCAAGTCTCAATAAACAACTGGAGTTTACAATTTCAATACGACGCAGAAAGTAAATTATAATGAAATTTCGAAGAGAGAAAAATATGCTCAATTATTATAATCCTAGGAAAGTCGTGTAACCTATTTCATGGAGTCTAGAATGTATTCACCCGCTCAAAACACATTGAAAAGAAAAGCAATGAAGATGGTGTCTTGCTGCCAATACTGCAGACATTTTTTCCAACTTAAATAAGTCTGCTTAAACCATAATTATATTGTAATAATTCGCTGATTATTTATTATAATTTTATAGATGAAGTATTATAATTTAAAATTTCGCTTCAGTTTGTTTCTCTTTGGATCAACGGTTTCGACATATCCGCCACATATCACAAACTAAATTTCGATACACAAAAATGTACTTGAACAAAATATTTAGAAACATTCTATAATAAACTTTTCGTCTGGTTAAACAAATTTCTGATATCCAAAATATTCTGAAAAGTCTTGTTCTTTTAAAAACTAGTTATTTCATAATAATTTGTAATGTATTCAATCATAATGTTTTCTTTTAATTTATTCATCGGGTACATGCTGTTTTATGTGAAATTTTAATTCGATATTTTAAAGAAAACAATTGACGAGTGTCGTTTTTAATATTTATATCTTTTAATTAAACGTGATCAGTATTCCCTTAAAGTAACCTGAATAACTCTTCATATTTGGATTGAGAACTCCGTGGATGTTAAGGCCAGTAGTAACCCTGATATTGCCCGGACAAATAAATACGGTTTAGTCAGTGTATTCATAAAATTTGATTATGAGCTATTAAAACGTATAAATTTGAATTTTATCTCATCTTAAGATTTGTAACTTTTGACCAGAAATTGATCTGCAACATTCGACTGTATACGCGGTTCACTACCTTAACTCGCGACCGTCCTGGTAATAATGCGATAACACATAATGGACACCTCCATTTATCAGCTGCTCGCTTTCGGTGTTTGTGTTGGACAACCACATACCGCATTTCCCCGATCCAACGTCACCAATATTATAATTCAGATCTTTGATCTTTTTAAATATTAACAATATTGAGGATGGCTTTTGAGCGACACTCAGTCCTGAAGAACAAAGTGATGGTGTGCGATCAGAATGGGTACAACTCATGAGGAAAGAAATGAGTGATTTAAGTAGGTGAGTAATTGTCACAAAAATGTATAGTATCAATTTATACTTCATGACTCTAAGATAGAGCATGTTGTAAGATTCACCAATTTTCAAGGCCAAAATTTATATATCCGAAGCATTGGCGTCTTGTAAATAGAAGTTTTAATTTAGTGACCTAAATGCAAAATCCATCCTAAATATGCAATGCAAATTTATTGTTCCGCACGTCACAATCATCGACATTCTTTCTAAATAATAGTTCACCTTCAGGGAAATGGTTTGGAAGATAATTACACATTTTATGAAGAGCTACACTATGCCTTCAATAATGCTTCCAATCATTACAGTGTTTAGAGTACTAATTATTCGGTAGAAAGTGTATATTTCTTGCCTCATTATGTCATAATAGGGGAAAGAGGAGGTGGAGAAAGTTGAGTGAGGGAGTAGCTCGTCGTGTCTTATTTCCCTCACTTCTCGCTCAGGTCAAACGTTGACAGACTAGCCCCTTATTTGTCAGGAATATCAAAGGAAGGGTACATGTTATCAGCTGTAATGTGTTTTGGTAATGATTTGAATCAATAATTATCAAACTAGGTAAAAACATTATTTTCTCAATTTATCGGAATACAAGTTAGATTAGTTTTTGATAAGACATTCCTCTCTGTTTCCTAATGGCATACAGTAGCACGAGCCCACCTTGCTTGAATCTGTAATTGCTTTGATGTTTTCAGTTCGGGAATCTTTCGTCTGACACGCTCTCTTTTCTACACAGAATATACTGTTCCAATTATTTCAATAATAAAGAAAATATGGTTCAAATACAGAATACGGGAAGATACTTCTTTAAATTGGGACTTTAGGGTTTCGTCAACATTGGAAAAGTTGTTACCATAACGATATGTAGTTATAGATCACAATATTATAGCAAGAGATAAATTGACGAGCATAGGTCTTAAAATAAAATTAGATTGTATTTGACGACGTTTCGAAAAATGTATTTTCTTCCTCAGGATTTCTACATGTACTAAAATCTATTCAACAACCTGCTTCGTCCTATTCGTACTCCTTCCATTATACCCATCCATATCTCCACTCACACTACACATTCAACCGTCAATGGCAAGACTCAGTTAATAAATAGTAAACTTTATTGTCAAAAAACAAACTGCGTGTGGCCACGTGGAGGACAATAAACTAATTTACTCTCTGGAAGCAAGCAAGGGACCATCCCATCGATTCCGATCAAAGGCCCTAAGTCAGAGACCGATTTAACATTTCAACATACTCCTAACGATAAAAAAATAGCTCGATACGTGCTATAGTAGTAACAAATACCAACAAATATTGTATTTAATAAAAAATATAAAAGTCATTTCACAAGCACGTATTACTATCAAGCTATAAATAATTCGGACAGTATTGTTGATAATTCGTAACTCTTAAATAACACTAATTGGCTAATAATTATTTAAATTGATGCCGTACTTAGGTAAAAACCTAGCGAGTATTTATAAAAAAATCCACCTCTATCCGAGGGAGAAAAACCCGGGCCGAAATGGGGCTACAGGATTAATGTACACAACCGTGCCAGGGTTGAGCACATTTATATAAATAATGAGACATAAAACAAGCATGCAACAAAATAGTTTTGAAATTGTTGGTCAGATATTTTTAAAGTACTAAAACAATGGTGTGGTAAAGTACAAGACGGTTTTAATTTTTATTAAAATCAATAAATTATTTTACAATGTAGAAGCACTGGTGCAAAAGATAGCATTTAACCGAGGATTTGAAGATATTCAATTTAATAATAACTTTTTATATTTTTGGGCAGGGAATTATATAGAACGATTCCCGAATGATACGGCCCTTTTTCGCAAAGCGCGGATGACACTCTCGAACTATGAATATTATTCCTATTGCGAGAATTGTGTTCGTGAACAAAACTGTTTTGTATGAAACAAGGGTAATGCTTCAGTAATTCGGTCTTAACAAACACGACCGTTTCATAAATATAAATGCAGTGAAGCGTTAAAATATTTATATCCTTGAATAAAGGTTTACAAGATATTCGGGGGAGATATTTAAAATTTATCCCAACAAACCTCTTTTGAATTCTAAAAGTTTGGACGCTATGTCAGAAATTGGCCCAGAAGATGACGCCGTATCGTAAATGGGAGTAAACATTTGCAAAATATACGCAACGGGAAATATGTGGACTAACAATATTAACTAAGATTCGTAATGCGTAACACAATTTACTTAATTTGGGATTAAGATCGTCAACGTGACAATTCCATTTGAAATTGTCTTGAACATGAAGACCTAAAAACTTTGTATTAGTAACAGTTGTTAATTATATTCCGTTTAATGAAACGATTCGTTAAACGGTTTAACGAAACGTTCCGGGATAACGATTTTGTGATATTATTACGAAATGACATAGACACTTATGTCAGTGTTTACAATGAAGCGATTTGCATGGAACCAAGTCGAGAGGTTAGACAAAACTTTTTTAACAGTTGCGTGTTTACATAGTAGATTAGCGTCATCGGCAAAAAGAACCATTTTGCAATCTGATGTGGAAAAAGGACAAGTCGTTCACATATAACAAAAAGAGTATAGGACCGAGAATTGAACCTTAGGGAACTCTGCGAGTTAGTGGCTTTGTTTCTGAAAGGCAATGCTAAAGTACTTTATTTTTAGTATATGTTATTTCGACCTGTTGATATCTATCTTTTAAATAGGAAGTCTGCCATTGAGGCGCAAGTCCACGAATGTCAAAGGTTGTAATTTTGATAGGAGAATTTCGTGATTAATAACATCGAATGCTTTAGATAAATGAAGAAAACATCCTAAGGATTTTCTCCATGGTCAAGAGAAGTAGTAACATCATTTAAGAGAGAAAATATGCCGCTTGTAGTAGAAAAGATTTCCGAAAACTCTGTTGATCGTGAGAGAGAATGTTATTTTTTGATAGAAAATCTAGAAGACGCTCATAGAACAATTTTACAAGGATTTTGAGAAAGTGGATAGTAGAGAAATTGGCCGATAATTACCAACATTGTGTTTGTCTCCTTTCTTGTATAAAGGTTTCATTTTAACTCTCTTAAATATGTTACGGAACGCCCCTCCCGATAAAGAACTATTAAATATGTTTATGAGTGGATTTGATTTAATGAGGGACGAAAATTTAACAATAAACTCGGGTATATCATCTATGCCTGTTGAAAATTTGTTTTTTAATGAAGTGATGATTTTCATTGTTTCACTGGCGTTAGTTTCGAAAGTGAACGAAAATGGGGCACGTGAGTGGGTATATTCGAAGGAATTTGGTTGTGAGATATTGAATTAGTTATTTCACCTAATTCTGAGAAATAAGAATTAAGCAAATTTGCGAAGTCAAGTGGGTTTGATGCGATTTCGCCATCGTTTAGTAAGGAAATGTTTTCTTCGTGATTTTCAGGTGACGTGTAATTTTTAACAATATTCTACATGGTTTTGGTCAGGTTGTTTAATTTTAGTATCTGCCAGTAATTTTCCATAACATTAGCTGCATAGACTACTTTTCGAAGAATATTTTTATATCTACGGAAATAATCATGGAATTCTAGTGGTTGCGTATAGAGTTTTCAGAGATAATATAAAGGGCGTTTGTTTTCGGAAGAAATTCTTATCCCTTGGGTGATCCATCTATTGTATTTCTTTGAGTTAATTAATTTGCGTTTTATTGGAAAAACTACAGATGTAATGTTTTAGGAATGTTGAAAGAAATATATTGAATTTGTCGTCGGTGTTTTGGCAATTGTAAATATCTTTCCATGTTTCCTCACGCAAATAATTTATAAATATGGCTAAATTTGTCGTCAAACTGTCTAGAATACTTGCAAATTATTTTATGTGGTTTCAGTTAATCTTTAATGGTGAACTCTTGCGCAAGGTGATCGCTGCATCTGGTACTATACACTTCCGAGAAATACGAGATTTCATCGTTGACAATAATCTGATCTAGCAATGTTTGAGATGAACTGTTGGAGTGAGTGGGGTCGTTTATCGTAGTTACAAGGTTGAAGGAGTCGATAAGATTCTTGAATCGATTTGTGGGTGAATTTGCGTAATCTAAATCCATGTTGAAATCATCACATATATAGATATATTTTTTGGATTTACGTGTAATACGTTTTAAAATAATCTCAAAATTCTAAAAAAAAATGTGTCAAGATCTGATTGAGAAGGTCTATAAATACTTAAAACAATAATACCTATGTCGGTCAAATTAACTGCAGAAAATTCGAACACTCTATCAACGCAGAAGTTATCGTAGTCTGACAATTGAGAAGATAATATATCATTATGAACGTAGATACACGTACCTCCGTGGGAATGTTTTCTTTTAAAAATTTTCCGACAGTAAGAACTTGCTAAATAATAATTAGAAATATAAGTATCATTGATGTTGCTAGTTGAAAGCCAATGTTCTGTGAGACATAGCCAATCGAATGGATTTCCGTGTATCAGAATTTCAATGTTTGTCAATTTTTTTGAAAGGGATTGGACATTGTGATGAAATATAATTATTTTATTTTTGAATAGAGTTTGTGATTCTCGAGAAATGGAATCGAAGTTAGATTTTGGAGAGGAATATGAATTTGGTACAGCTTCTAGTCCCGGATCAAGCAGGGTGAAGGAGCAGGAGGAAAATGTGGGGTCAGATATGAAGCTAGGAGAGATCCGAAGTGATTTTTTCCAGACGGTCTCAGGTGTAAACCGCGCTGTGTCCTTCCTTGGCAGTCAGTTGTAGTTGCAAATCAAAAAATGTGATTTTTATGTCTGCCAGGTGAAGTTGTAGGAAGATGTTTGCCAGGTTAATTTCGTGGTTTATTTGTGGAACGCGGAAGCTTGGAGGCAGGCTAGAGAGTTCTATGCTCGTGTGGTGAGAGTCAGTTTTTAGTTTTTATGTATGTTCAGACGCGTTGAAATGACCACCCAAGTTAATATCGCTCAGTCCACCTATGATGATTTCTGTGTCCCGCTTAGTGAGTTATTTAGTGTAGGTGTCCAGTTCTCGAATAACTTCAGCCAAACTAGCGTTTGGCTTAAAGAAACCTGAGACTGGGAACAGGCTGGGAAACAATCCACGCAAAATGGAGGACATTTGACGACCGTGCGAATTAGCTAATATGAGCACGTTTGATTTCTGCGAGGAAGTGTTAGCTTCATCTTTGGGTAGCTCTACTTTACGTGGACTTGGGCGGTTGTGCTAACCAGTGTGTGGTTTGTGAACAGGTTTGGGTATTGGACTGGAGGATGAAACGAGTAGATAAGGGAGGAAACTGCGACATGTCATCTAACACACTAAACCTATTTTGAGTGAAGAGTTGGGGTGGTGCATATGTATTTGGTGGAACCGGATGACAGCAGTTGGAAGGACGGCGAGAATTCCTGGCTGTAATCCAGCCGCCGATCGTGTTCTTATTGACCTCTTCCAGCGCACTGATCCGTGTGTCTATATAATGTACCAAGCCTTGTGAAGGTCAGCTTTGAATGCGTTGAGGAATGGAATTGTGTCCATTGTTGTGAGTTGGTTAGCAACTTAACGACAAAAGCAAATGAGTACACGAGAACTGACAACTGACAGATATTAGTATAATAATAAATTTATTACTAAGGAAATTGCGAATGAGATATTAAATAAATAAGTACAGAAAGAAAGAGACAACTAAAATGACAGAAATAATAATTTAGGGTAACAACTGCAGATAAATTAATTCGACAATAACTAATGCAATATTATGTTAGAGTGTAATGAATATCTACAAAAAGAATCAAGAAAATAAATGGTAAATTATTCGAATAATTCTATTTACGGCGATGAAACTTGAGTAACGCAACAATAGAGTACGTTATTTATAAGCTAATAAAGATGTAATAGTATGTGCACCAGAAAATCTAAGAGCACCAAAATAATTCATATTAATGCACCAAGAAGTTAAATTTATAACTTTGATTGTACTTACGTAAACTTTATCACACCTTTGAATGAAGCACTTGTATAAAAACAATATGATTATATTCGGTCAGTTGGTAGTATGTGCACCAGAAAATCTAAGAGCACCAAAATAATTCATATTAATGCACCAAGAAGTTAAATTTATAACTTTGATTGTACTTACGTAAACTTTATCACACCTTTGAATGAAGCACTTGTATAAAAACAATATGATTATATTCGGTCAGTTGGTAGTATGTGCACCAGAAAATCTAAGAGCACCAAAATAATTCATATTAATGCACCAAGAAGTTAAATTTATAACTTTGATTGTACTTACGTAAACTTTATCACACCTTTGAATGAAGCACTTGTATAAAAACAATATGATTAAATTCGGTCAGTTGGTTTGAAAACCTTAGGAAATATTTTTAGTCTTTTTTCACTTAACACACACACAGATCAAATAATTTTACACTTGAATGAAAGTTACGATCTACATACAACTACGGAATTACAAAAACTAGAAAAAATAAAATTATTAGAAAGATTGAACTGAAAAGTAGAGAGAGCTCATTCATGACCGTAGCTAACGCCAGGAGCAGGCTGGCCAGGTGTTACCATGTTTTCATAAAACCTTTAACCACGTAACACCGTACAGTTTACTATCATACACCTCACAAGTGATACATTTATATTACTCACCCGTAGTTAATCCTACGGTTGGCAACGTCCTAAGATTTTCTCCACGAATCTGTCAATTTCAATGACGCCATATCCGTAATATCCGCAAATCGCCTGCTGGCTGGCGTTCTGTTTTGTATGGCAGATGTCAAGAGTTATGACGTCTTAGAAATAGCAGGAAACCAATATCGTCGAACAAAGGATATCTTCACAATAATTTATCATGTGAAGATACGACTGCATATTCAAGAAAATAAATTGCATGGGTATCGTGGTCCGAATAATATGTTTTCTGACGATATCTTTTAGTCTGCATCAACGACGTATCTTCTAATGTTCCAAACGTGATTCGTTTTCCAAATGAATTGTTCTACATCTTAGAGATTTTTCATCATCCTAAAAGGGGGTAAGATCACGGGATTTATAGTTTCATTATTTTCGGCATCTCCATTTATCATAATATTATAATTTTCTGGTACTCTAACCAGCTCGCGTCGAGAGAGATAAGCATGAGTAATATTTTCTTTAGAGAATATTCTTTTGCGTTCACTGATGTATGCTGAGATGTCATAGTTTACAATTTTTTTTTTTTGGTGGGGCTTTAGGGCTCGTCAACATCAAAGGTCATTAGAGCCCACGTTTACAAAATTGTTGAATAGCGAACTCTGATATGAAATTATTGGGAAATAAATTTAGTAATACGTAAAAAAAAAGTATTTATAATACAATATAATTTTTAATTCTAAAATCTTGTAATTATTGATACATCTATTGAAGTATTATATAATACTTTACTATTTCTCACTGCAAATTCCTACATTTCTTTAAACGGAAATATTGGACACTATTTACGAATAATTAATATTTTTCTGAAACTGTATGTGGGACTTTTTAAAAAAGATTAAAACTCTAGACGGATAAGTGCTGTTAGCGACACAGGAATCCTGCGAAAATTTTGTAAATTAGATAGGAAGTTCAGTAATAAAGGACTTTTACATTGACATACTACATTCACACGTTAGTATCTACCATAATTATAGAGGGATTTTAAGAAAGAACGTACTCACTCCAATTATCAGGATAAAATATTTAGTATCAGGATGACGGACCTCAGAGTTAGGATGGAAATCACATATACAATTTTAAAGTACACATGTGCTTTATAATTAATCATAAAAATCATTACCAGTGAATCACCAGGTCCAACGTCACGATGACAAAAATATTTTTTTAGTTCCCTCAGTGAGATTCAAGCCGTTTCTTCAAATCGATTTCGATATCCCTAGAACATAATGATAACTTTGGAGGGATATTGTTATATAACTTAGTATATTTAAGGGTATTGTAATTAGTATAAAATCCTGAATTGAAACTGAATTTCATTAGGAGTAGGTTTAAATACGACTACAAAACTTGAACTGATTCCAATAAAGCTATATTCTATACATACAATTATTGGTTGTGTAAGGTAGTATGAGCGTGTTAGATGCAAGAGAACCATACATAAGAATTATGAAACTTTCAATAATGTGTTATATTTGTTTATATTAAAACTAGTCATTATAACTTTAATTCATGAATTATGGTGTATTAAAATCTGCAAATAATTAATTATGCGGTTTAAATTGAAACTCTATTTTTAAAGAATGGTCTCTAGTTTGACTATAGTTCCCTAGTTTTGCACCTGTCTTCGTTGAATAATATTCTTTATTATCCGGAGAGACAAGGAAAATTTCTTACTGTTCCCGTCAGTCTTTGGTTGATTCTATTAGAAGTTACATGAGAATTTATTTGAAACCCGTCCCTTCACAGGTAAAACTAATATTAGGCATAGAAAGGCTAGGTTTTTATCATTCTATTTAGTGAAAGTGTTTATACTTCGGAACCCGTGGTTTTATTCAAATATTAACCGCGTAAGATTCAAATTTTATTTGACGAGTTGATAGATAATAGCTATTCTATCGTGTTGCTGGGCTTTCCGGTTGGTGCCGCGTCTGGTCGTAGTTACTTGACGTTTTTCAAAGTATACATGAAATGAAGTATAAGCACATAATCTTTCAATCATAAGCAATCCGTTGAAATTATCCAGTTCGCTGAGAACATCGTACAGGAATGCCGGGTCTTTCGCCTCGACGATTCTCACACCTTGGAGAAAAGGCGCACCCAAGCTGTCGCCTCCCCAGCGCCATATCGTGGGCAATAAGTGGGCAGTAAGTGTCAACGCGGTGGCCGGCGGCCGACGCCCGCCAGATAGCCCAGCAGCGATTAACAGGGCGACGCACGGTGGGGCCAAATCCCAAAAACCTGGCCAAATGTCAAAAAGTGTATGAATCGATCTGAAAATCTCTACTCGGGGGTTTTCAGGGTCGCTGAATACAAATAGCTATTCTCCATTATCTAGCAAACATTTGTTTATCGGTTTTATGTGATTGGGTATGGACGGTGGTGATCCAAATTTTGAGGAAATAAGATTTTCAATTTTTGGAAACACATCTTCATCCCACTTCTTTTCTAGATGGTCAAATGACTCTTTCCCTGACATTTGGTCCGGAGTACTGTCATCTGCAACAAACTTTTAGAACTTCAGTTAATTAGATAAGGTAAAGTGAGTCTTTAAAGTCCCTAAAATAAAATAGCTCATACGAAACAGAGCCAATAAAAATCGCATAAAGTTAACAACTGCGCTTGTTATAGGGGAGAAGTTCTAAAATAGTTTCAAATTTTTTTACGAGCTCAACTTTTTGAAACGATTTAGCGAAAATTCAAAGAGGAAGAAGCGCCCTTTCTCGCCAGCAAAACGTCTTCGGCAAATAAATCACGAAATTGTGACATAATTTTTGCCTAAGTCCTATTTCTCCCTGGCGTGATATGAATTTATTAACTAAAAATGTTATTTAGTAAAATAATTGACAACAATGAGGGGTGCAAGGTTTTTTCGTGTGTATATACGAGTATGTTCGGGATACTAGTACAAACTTGTGACATAAATTTTTGCTCATTTCCTCAAATTCAGAAATATTTTTGTTCATTTTTTATTGCATAGCAAAGCACTTTCTCGTGGTTTCCTTCACAAAAAAATTCAAAAATCAAATTCGAGCAAGTTCGAGCAGCTGAAATTCAGTTCATTTGATAGCTAAAGCTCTTGTCTACAACCTCCAACAGGTCAGCGCACGGAACTCCGTGGAACGTTTTACTTTCCCCACAAAGAAGTTGGATTTTCATAATTCCCGAAATTCAAAAGGTAGAAGCAATCACTGCTATCTCATAACTTAACGGCTAGATGAAAAACATTCAAATAAATTTTCTTAACTTCTACTCACCTTCAGAAGTTGTTTCACTTGAATCGGTCGTATTGTGATTGTAGAGCAGTCGAAACTCGAGAACTAGTTTTCCTCTCATAAACACAATACATGCTACCGGGGCCAATGGGACGTTCTGACTGATTTTGTGGAGAGTATATTAGCATCTAGACTCTAAGACTAGTGGAAATACATACTTTAGGGATCCTTGTTGCCAACCCAACAGTGAAAAAACCGAACCATAAACTTTTTTTTTTTTTTACTTTTGGCCAGGTTTTTGGGATTTGACCCCACCGTGCGAGATTAGGTAAGTAGCGGTCGTCGCCACTACACGAATCGGCGTGGCGGGTGCGGCGAACGCTTGACAACTTGCACAGACGATATGAATCATTTTCTTCTCGGTTCTACTAAGTACTCGGCGTCACACTATACATCAATCTTTCCTCTACTTCTTTGAGGCATTTTTTAAAGTTTTAATTGATTTGTTGGATGAATAAATCAGTAATAAATTGAAATAGTCTCTTATATATATCGTTTTCATTTTCATCTCTGTTTCTTATTACCGTCGCCGAACTAAAAGGCGATGTCCCGTTCCTAACCGCGGGGAGGTGGGAAACTGTCTATTGTCTATTTACTACCTTATTCCTTTGCGCGCAATCAATATGTCTGTGATATATCTTTCGAATGTTTTATACCGTTCTTCTGTTTCTACATAATCTTCCCAGTTTCTGTCACTAAATAGTCCCATTCTCTTCATGTTGCCTCGCCACATTGCACGTTCTTGTCCAAGTAAGTTACATGTATGGAGAATATGCTTTACATTGTCCGTCTCTGCTCCGCATGCACATACATTAGTCTCCGATAACCCCATTCTTTGTCAATATGATATATTATCCCCATGTCCCGTTATGATTTCCATTATTTATGGAGTAGGTATGAACCATTTTTTGTTTTTATTTGCAAATCTCACATTTGGTATGAATTTATATGTTAACCTGTCTTCTTTCGCTTTATCCCGGATTTGCCAACCTTCCATTAGAACCTGTGTTATTTTTCCCTTCCACTTGTATTTCTGGTTATCTTTTCGTCGCCAATTTGTACTTCTTCCGGTGTCCTTAGATTGTATCTCAAATAATGTTTGTCTAATTCGATGTCTATGGGTGGTATTCCGAGTATTACCTGCATACCTTTTGTGGATGTACTTGTATAAGCTCCACTCCAGTATATTATGCTTTGTCTTTGGTAATTTGTTAGTCGTCGTAACATATAAACTAATTTAGATTTCGCATACCAAACACTACCGCAATATAGTAATTACGGTAACAATACCCTTTTATAAATTTTAATTAATTGTGTTGTTCCTGTTATAACGATTTATTCCCACTCCCATTAAGTCAGATATTATTTTCAATTTATTTCCCATGTTATCCACTTGTTTTACAAACGTTAGTTTTCCATCTAGAATCACACCGAGATATTTAATGTTGTCTTTTATTCTCACTCGCCAAGTTGGGAATCGTCTACTTTTGTCTTTATTATTCAGTCCAAAAGCAATTCCGTCTTAATGCGTGATATTGTAAGATGTAATTTTTGAGCCTCCATCTCAAATTTTGTTAATGTTCTTTTGCTTTCCTGTTCAAGTTCTCTCCTGTTGTTCCCTTTTATTATAATCGCTATATCATCGGCATAAGCAATCAGTTCTATTCCTTCCTTTTCCATTTTTTTTTCTATTAAGATGTTTATTACTATGTTCCAAAATGCAGGCCCTGTATGACTGCTCTGAAGGCAGCCCTTTATCATCGTGTGTAGAAGATCCTTGTAGCCGATTCGTAAGAGAACACTGCGATCTTGCGAGTATGATTCAATGAGCCTGCGGGGCTTTTCACTTATTTCTTTCTTGATCAATTCGTGTATCAGAATTCTCCAACAGGCACTGTCAAATGCACCTGTAAAGTATATAGATATCATTAATGCTCATTTTGTTGCTTGTCCACTAATCTGGTCTAGTAAATAGTTTATTTATCCTTCCGTATTCTTTCCCTTAATAAATCCATATTGTCTATGGCTTAGCTTTCCTCTTAATTCTTCCTGTACCCGTTGTGCAACTATTTTGTCCAGTATTTTCCCTCTTACAGGGAGAAACATAATTGGTCTATAAGATTTACTTTCTTGAGGAACTCGATTTCCCGGTTTCCTAAATAATTTTAACTATATTACCTTCCAAGCACGAGGGAAATAGTTTAATGCATAACATTTATTTAAAATATCTATTAGCTCATCTTCGTATATTTTATAGAGGTGCTTGACTTCGTCGGAAGTAATGTTGTCGAACCCTGGGATTTTATTTGGTTTCATGTCTTTAATGATGTTTCTTACTTCTGTTTTTGTTATAATCCCATTTTCATTTATCTCTTCCTAATCATATTGTCGTTCTGCCATTTTTTCTGCGTCGTTGCATCGCAGTATNTATCATTTGTAATCCTGTATTTTTTTTTTTTTTTTTTTGTATCCTGTATCTATCCTGTATCTATCCATCCTGTATCTATTTTGTATCCTGTATCTATCCATCCTTTCGTCAATCCCATATCTGTTTTAATGCTTCCCCATATTACTCCACTTTTTTAATTTTTCCCACCTTATAATATAGGGTAGACCCCATATGTCAGTTGCTAAGCTATCCTGTACAAACGTATTCCAGTCCTCTTTTTTCTTTGCCTGATTAATTTATTAAATGAGTTTTTTAGAATTTCCTATACTCTTTCTTGCCGATCTCGTATATTTCTGTTCCTGGTTTATTCTTCTTGTAGTTACGTCTGAGTTTGTCCCTTTTCTTCTTTACTTCTTCAACTTCCTTATCCTACCACGTCTGTTCATTTCTATACCAGTCTCTTCGTATCTTGCAGTATTTCTGTATTTCTTCTAGCATACTTAGCTGCATCTGATCTATTCTATCATCTATATTCATATCATCTTGCTTTAGGGGGTATCTCTTTCCTGTGTTTTCTGTCTTTTTGTATCTCTCCCAATCTTCTTTCCTGTAATTAATTTTGTACATTCTCTTCCTTCTCTATCATCTATTCTTTCTATATTAAATGTTTCAGTCCCCGGAGGTAGAAGGCGAGTGCGTTAGGCACTACGTCACGGGTCGCCCGTATTCATCACACTTAGGTCATATTCGAAATAAATTCGTTTCACCTCCCTTCCTCTTGGGTTTTTAAAGCTATCTCCCCACATGGTAGATCTGCTATTGAAGTCTTCAAATTTAATCTTCTTCTTCTCAAAATTCTGATATTTGTTTTATAGTTGTAAAGATGTTTGTCCTATTTAATCAATATTTAACGTAGACATTAATAACATTATGCTAATATAAGTTTTTGCAATCCGTATTAACTGGATGTATTTTGACGTATATTCTTTAATCTCGAGTACTGGTATGTTTGTATTATGTATGAGGATTTGAGTGTCCGCTTGTGAAGTGTATTTTTCTATAGCGTAACGATAAATTTATGAGGTTTCCACTTTGAGGATATTTTTCCTGAATCAATCTAAGAAATATTTCATTTCTCTCTATGAATTTTATCATTTCCATCGTTCCCAACATTCCTCTTTGTAGATTCTTTTGTAATATATTTATTTTCATATTGTGTTTGGGAGCGTATTAAGCCCATAATTATGTTATATTCTTTGCATTGTGTACTTCTGACACTGGTTGTGCGGTCTGTTTTTCCTCTTACAATTTGTTTTCTCTTCTTTACATTTTTAATACTTATGTCTGACTATTCCGCAGTGACCCGTTTATCCTCACAAAATTTTGCCAAATGTCCGAAACGATGACAATGGTAGCCCCGCAGGGGGTCTATATCTATACGACCTGTACCCAGCGAAAACTTTGCTTTTTTATGTTCTTCTGATACAGTTTCCCTTTTATCTCGACTACCCAATGCTATACCCTTCACTCGTTTTTGCCGATCATTTTTATAGCTCTTACTTAATCTTTTTTTACACCGCCATTTTGTTTCTTAATTATTTCTACCAAAACAACTTCATCCTATTCTTCTATGTTGAATATTATTTTGGTAGTACATGTCGACCCTCTTCTGTTTGTAGTTTTCCTAATTGTCCTATTATATCACCCACTCTCCAACTCATTTTTATCTCATACCTTTTCTGTAAGGAGTCATAAACCGTTTGTATAATATTCTGTTTGTTTGTTTTATCCCTCTCTCCAACTCTTATTATTATTGTCTCGTTTTTTCCTTCTCCGCACCACCTGGGCGTATGACCCCCATCCTTCTTCGTTTTCTTCTTGTGGCGTTTATTTCCGAATGTCGTTCACTAACTTTGGTCACCATGTCTTTCATCGTATGTGTGACTTGCGTCATATCCCGAACCTGCTTTTCAACAATATCCTGTTTCCTGCTCAAAACTTTCTAAGTATTGTTCTGACATTCCGAATTTATCTGATTTTCGTGTAATTTGTCATTCGAATTCTGTTTTGTCAACCTTAATCTTCTCTATTAACATATTCCAACAGTCGTCAATGATGTTTATGATTCGTTCTTCTAGTGTCTTGATAGATTTTTCCTGTATCAGTTCCTTTAATCTTTCTCCTAATAATGATACAAAATCGTTTCTCATAAGAAAAATAATAAATACTCTACTTCGTTAATGTATATTTATTGAAAGTGATATTGCACAGTTGTGCAACATAGTAAATAAAATATTTTTACCTCATTGTGATAATAAACTGTTCGAAATTCGTTTCCCTTTGATCCCACTCTCGAAATACTCTGGAGCTTCTTATTAGTATTATTTCTATTTGCATTGTATTTATTGCATGTCTATTGGCGAGGTTCAGACCCCGAGGTCTGTTCTTTCAACCAACCCTGACTTGAGTGAGGGATTTGGGAAGAAAAGATGTTGGGTAGACAGGGAACTTATGGTACCAAACAAACATTTGTCTGTAGTAGGTAAGGGAAAACCCAAATGAAAAACCTCAAAGTTCGATCAAGAAAGATTTTATTTCAATCCACGCTCTACCCCTCAGTAGGATCGTGGAAGAGAATACTCTAGACCGCTTTTTCTACTTACTGGAATGTGAAAATGGAGTGAACTCACGTTTTAATAAGATTTTCATTAATTCGAACAGAACATGTAATTTAAAGTCAAAGAGTTTACCCTTGATATATAGTTTGATACTAGATATATTCTAACTTCTTTCGGATAAAACTTTCGATGAAGACCTCTCACTTCTCCGATTATTCTGTAAATCTGAGCTTGTTTACAAGTTTTACGTTATGAATTAAGTTGATGTGCTCTTCACACCTAGGGAAAATATATTATCTTATATTAAAACTTATGAATTTACCATTTTTATAGGAAACTAACGCTTACTTATTTTTAAGATACTGAAAGGTTCATAATAATATGTTATTCGAAATATTGCAAATTTTTCCTAGAAATTAAAAACGCCCTTTCCATATAATCGAAAACAAAATGTGATACACTTCGATTCGATGGAAGCAGATTGAATTCGTAGAGTTTAAAGAAGTAACCTGAGACAATATCTCGTACTTAAATGCAAATTCCGAAAATACGAACGGAATACAAGACGACTCAATCGTGAAAGCCAACAGGTACAAAGGAGATGATTCTCTTTAAGGAGCAATATCGTTGTCAGTTGGGATTGAATTTTGAAATGAATTCCGTCCGGATAGAATCTTCAAATGGATCTTGTTAAAGTAGTGTTCACTGAGAGCAGCGAGCGGTGTCTTTAATGAAATGCTCGGCACGTGCGGTCCTACTGAAGAGATGGAAACGACACAGACGCGCCTGAGCTTAGGTTTCTGATTTCTCCTCATTCTTCAGATTAAGAAAATGATACACAACTACTCTGTCGGTAAAATATAGTTTCATTGAATTAGACAATGGGGAAATTTGATTCTCNTCTGATTTCTCCTCATTCTTCAGATTAAGAAAATGATACACAACTACTCTGTCGGTAAAATGTACTGTTTCATTGAATTAGACAATGGGGAAATTTGATTCTCGTCATATGGAAGAAATTTCAGGGAAAAAAAATACTATTTACGTTTTAAATACAAAGATGTTTAAAGTGCGAAAGAAGATCCTAGAAGTACTTGTAACGTCGTTGAAATAAAAGGTTCTCCCAGAGTTTGGTAACATTGAATCCGAATTATTTTTTTAAAAAATGATAATTTTCAAACCCCAAAGAAATGTGCTTTATTTTTTTCTTGAACTTCGAACTCGCAGACTTGACTGAGTTTTTTTAAACAGTCAGTATTTAAGAAAATACATCGTAATATTGAAAGAGTGAAAAAACTCATTATCAACATGTTGTTAGTGGATCGTAATTATCAACAGTATCACGTTACATACAATTTTATTGTAATGGATTGGTGGAGGTCACTCCGAAAATTTTGACAAAAAAGAGTAAAATGAAACGAATTGCCAAAAAGATCGTATGTATCAATGTAACGCAGAATGTAAAAACCTTGTTTTCCACCAAATTTTTTTTAAAATTTGTATCTTCATCTTTAGTTTCCGTATAGTCCCACAAAAAAGACACACTAAAAAATCGTTACTAAAAGTTTAGTATGTATAAAATTCATTTCCTCTGCATCTTTCCATTTTAGTTATGTCTTGATCTGCTGTAAGCATTGATTTAAGAGGTACCTTTCATTATGCTGACATAAGCGTGTTTATCTGTATCGGTGGTAGATTAAGGGTAATCCTATTTTATTTAGAATAGTCTTTCACCTAATGTGTTTTATTTCATATTATGAAAAAAAAATTACCATCACTTTATAATATTATCAGTTCCTTCAGTTTCACAGAATACAGATAATGTGCAAAAAAGGAGTGCTTTGGAACAACTTCAGATCCATTTCACACTAATTAAAATTATAAAGTTCCCATCGTTCCGTCTTGTGCTAAAACTTTTCGGAGATTGAATATCTATTTTGAGTGCACCATGACCCTATTCCTGTCATCTGTAATCATTTTCGAATTCGACACATTTTCTAATTGGAAAGTTGTGTCCGTTATGAGATTTATGATAGACCAATTAGACTTGCCACAGAGAAACAATATCTAACCCTTATAACTGTCGAGGATGAACAATCTAATGAATAAATAGATGTCATTTAAATATAGAGAACGATAAAGTTTATTGAGGTTGAAAATACACAGTATATTTTTTATGGAATTCCAAAATATGTATAATAAAATTTTTTAATTGAATTTACAATAATTATTGAAGTTATTATTAGAATTAACATTTAGTGTTACTCATTCATTTTATATCAAATTCCTTTCTATATTTTTTTGACTTCCGATTGACCTCTAAAAATAGTATAAAAGAGCTGCATATCATTTGAAATTACAATAAACAACACAATAATTTACACCAATGGCCTTAAGTTCTTTGCGCCACTGAATAAAATTGAGAGGTTATAAGAATATTAATAAGTAATTCCTGAATGCGTATCTCACGAAATTAATACGGTATCTCGCTATGGTATTCAAATCTGTGATTAAACAATATCGATTTTACAATAAGAAGCAAATCTTTTTACGGAGAAGTTTAATTTGTTTTATATTTCCTAGGACGGCGTTATGAGACAACAAAACTTGAGATGTCATTTAAATATAGAGAGTAATAAAGTTTATCGAGGTTAAGAACATAAAGAATATTTTTTGTTATGGAAACGTGTAGAATAAAAATTTACAAAATATTACTTTAATAGCGACGTAATAAACATTTTCTCTGGTTATGTTCGCCAGTACTAGTCTTCTATTGGTCTGCCAAATATGGAAGCAGTTTCAAGTTTACCTACGATTGGTCGAACGAAGGTGAGGAGCTTCTTCACCGTCGCAGAGGAGTGACGTTACAAACCTAACAAATCCGAACTGCTAAGAGCGCGGGACTTAGAATTTTTTATAATAATAATAATAAATTTATTGTCAAAAAACAGTACAAACTGCGTATGACCACGTGGAGGACAATAAACTAATTTACTCTCCGGAAGCAAGCAAGGGACCATCCCATCGATTCCGATCAAGGGCCCTAAGGCAGAGGCGGATTCAAAAAATTCAGCAAAAATTCCTAGATAAGATAAAAAGTTAGCTGCGAGTTATAATACTAATAGAATGTCAATATGTTTGTAATTTTAAGCAAAAAATTACATGTAAGTTATTATCGAACTATAGATTATTCTGAGTATAGTGTTTAAAAATCATAAGAATTGAAATAACACTAAATTCACGATTTATTGTTACAATAAACACGCCCCTAGACAAAGCTTAGAGCTGTATAAGAAATCCGCCTCTACCCGAAGGAAAAACGGAGAAAAACCCGGGCCAGGAAGGGGCTACAGAATTTATGTACACAACCGTGCCAAAGTTGAGTACACATAAAACTAAATTAATATGAGTCATAAGACAACACAATCATGCAAGAAAATAGTTTTTGAAATTGTTATAAGATATTTAAAAAGTACTACAGTCGTAGGTCCTTTTATAATTCCAGGACCGTACATCTGTAAGCAAAGTCTAGGAAATTTCCATGCGCGCGCATAATTGAATAGGAATGTCTGTCACTATGAAAGAGCATGTCAAGGAAATCTTTTGAACACGCTAGGCATACAACAAACACGCTAGAACTCATTGGCTTGTGGCATCACTGTACACATGGCTAATTATTATCTCTTTACGAGAAGGAATCTGTTCCAGGAAATCGTGTTGCAATCTTGTTTTTCCTAGCTTGATAAGATCTCAGAAACGTCCATTCGCCGTAGAAGTGAAGCATTTTTTAACTCCATTAATTAAAATATTGAAATACGAAGTGCCTAATTCTACAATGATTTTTTGAATTTTTATGCAATTGCAAAATAAAACATATGTATTGATCTCAGTACACAACAAAAAGTTAGAGAAGATATAAATATATATTATTGTGCTGGTAAACTTTTGGTACTATTAACTTCAGAATTCAAGAATAATGCTGGGCAAAAATATGCTTACTTCGGCTAAATACCCGCAATCGTTGTCTTAAAACATCAGCGAGCTGTATTTGAGAAACTTGTTCCATAACCCACAGCAATTCTAAGTTGCTCAAACTACATCAAGATCGTAACAAACTTGAACCGTAAAAAATAATTTAATGTGTTTCCCACTTCTAATGCTCAAAATGGCTATAAGTAGCGCAACTCGGGAGCGGTTTAGGAACTTAATACAATTAAAATTGAATATAAATTATTTAACTTTAAGATGTAAGTAGAACATAGAGTGTAAGAGTATGATACGATCCCTCTCCATATTTTGTAATTAAATCGAACGTAATTTTTAAAACGATACCTTATTTTCTGTAATTACTGAAGATGGAAAAAAAAGAGAATATTAGAAAAGAAATAAGGTATAGTGGTTTGTCAGGATATATAAGACTTGCACATCCGAGGGACAAGCTTGTATATTCAATTCCATCTGGATACACAAAAATATTATTTCACTTTCCTTCTTTAATAACTGAACAGTACCACATTATAATTATTAAGAAATTTCCATTTAAAAATAAGCTGTTAGAAATATGGGTTTAGTCAGTATTAGATATCTAATATTCTTTTAACAGTAATTATTTAACAGTAGACTGAGTTTGTCGGGATACAAAGACGTGGAATCTGGAATCCCGCCTCTATTTCCATTACAAAGTGTTCTGAAAACACGAGCTTTTGTAAGAGAATATTTCAATAATACTATTGCCATATTTCTCTCTGGATCTCTAATATAATTGCTCCCTTCTCCTAATGTTAAATACAGTGTGTCCCATAGATGAAATGTTCGAATGTTAATAACGGAAGAAGTACATCAGATAACCTGATGGAACATTTTGTATCTGGACTTTTCATGATTAGTGCTTCTTGCAATTTATTTGTTTTTATTTTATTATCAGTTTCTGTGATAGTAGTGACCAGTAATTGACAAGATGGCTCATAACCCTTTTTGTGAGCAACGGTGGTGGATTTTACAGTGTTTTTGGAAATGTGAGAACATGAAAGAAGAGAATTGCAGAGACGAAGGTGGACACAATTTGATACTGCGGTAAGTTTGAGAGGGAAGTAACTGCGTATAATCTAAGACGGGACGGTGTGACTGGAAGAAAACAGAGGGGTGGTAGCAATGGTACAAACTATCACAAGATGCCCCCAAGAAGTCCATACGGCAAGCTTCACGTGAGTCAGGTATAAGCAAGTGAAGTATCCATCGCATTTTAAGCAAGGAAAGATCAAAAAAACCTACATTCCCTTGTTGCTTCACGTAATTTCTGTTTGTACCATTGCCGACGAGGAAATGTCAAGTATTCATCCAGATCTCCTGATCTAAAGCTGTTAGAATTTTTTCTGAGGGGAACTCAGAACACTGACTACGCAACTAAATCACGTTGGCTGGATGTCACGAGAGAGGCGATTGTGACTACCTGTGAATCCATTCCCATGGAAGCCATATTAAATTATTGTCGATCTGTTACACGACGTTCCAGAATATGTATTTCTACCAATTGAGGATATTTTGAAAGTATTCAACATCAGTATGATTTTAACGTCTTTGTAGGATAAAAGATCAAATGTTGTTCGTACAGTGTAAAACCCTTTATGAGACACTCTGTATAAGAGAGATTAGATAAACCGATGTAATTACATTAATAGGAATACCGCTATTTTCTTCGACAGCATCTCAGGTTCACCTTCGTTTAATATTTTTCCCTCCGTGGAATGTGTTCAAAAAACTATTTATGTCCTCCTATTGCCAGCCGCGTTGGATGAGCTCCAGAACTGGATTACCCTTTATGGCCGACGGAATAACTGTGCAATGAGCGTGGGTTCAACTACTCATTCGCCTATAGCGCGCCTTAGTTCATAAAGGATACATCTTAGTGTACAATGAAATCATTTTCTTTACTTCCCTTGTAAAGATATGGTTTGCAAGTTGATGATACACTCTAGAAATTTATTAAGTATTGTGTAACGAACTAATATGTTTAACAATTTTTCATTAACATGTACATCACATATTGTTACAAATGTTAGTCACTTTGGACAACACTTTTCTATAGTTATATATTTCTGATGATATAATATGTAATGCATTGATGTCCAATTGGCGTCCTCGAAACTTTTCTTAAAACACGCGAGAATTTTACATCAATGTTACATCGAATGAGGCATGTTGAGGGCACATCTTTGCGTCATAAATCTACACAGTCGGAATTAAAATTTTATGAGGTATATCCTGTGATAGAAAATAGAAAATTTTGTTCGGAATTACTGCGTCATACATTACAATATGAAAACATTTTATTATAATAATAAATATTATAAATACTTTTTGAAAATAAAGATATATATTATTTAATTTTTCTAGTTTGAGATCATATACATTTAGATATCCTGCGAGCTTAGATAAGTAGGGCAGCGCTGCTCTAATGTTAAGTCTGATACGTATCAGTAACCTGGTATTGTCATCACATGATTTTTTATTGTGTTGTACAAAATAGAGTTATTTGACTTGTGTCCCCATTTTCAAGCGTAAGAATTTCCTTCGTCGTAATTCATGCAGCAGAGTACAGCGCAATGTTTGGGTGACGCCCTCTGCAGCTCACGCAACTTGTTTATATGAATTAACCTGCTAAGCGCTTGCAGTTGTACGTAGTTTAAATGGATAAGGGAGAATGAACATGAAAGTGCACTGAGAGAAAAATAATAAAATTAAATTGTTGAACGCGACTAATAGCAGTTATAATGATTGAATATACCTTAGGATTAAGCTCAAGATCAGTTTATACATAAAATTTTGCAATCGATATAATTATTCCTGAGGAGGGAGAAACAATAACAATATGCGAATTTTACAAATCAGTCTCTTTCATCCGATACGGTTGGTGAAGGAAAAAAAGTATAAAGACGATAGAAGAATTAAGTAAACTTTAAAATAATAATTGCTATTCCATACAAATAATGAACACGACGGTGAAGACGACGGTCATTTTTCAATCTATTTAAAACAAATCTTTTAATCTACTTCAATAGTACTAAGGAATTTCAATCGAAATACTGACCTTGCACCTTCTATGCTCCAGATTATGTCCACTATATAGTTCGTTACTATGCTACAATGCAACCGACGAAGAAGAATACATTTTTAAACAAATATTTTTAAGTGATGCATTATTTAAGGAAAGGAGTTCAAGCTTGAATACCTACTAGTCGGAGATTAAATTATCAACACACGTGAATACTTCCTGAGCGCAATGGTCGTGTAATTTTGCAATAAACTAAAAATATTCTGGATGGAAAATGCAATTAACTACTAATTGTTGAAACTTACATTATTATTCTGTTGAAAAATTGCCACATTTATCAAAATGCCTTTGCTTGAAAATAAATGATCAAATACACTTCAATCTTTACACATCATAATAACTCGATTTCTATATTTCTTTTTCACACCTGAGGAATGTTGATAAAATTAGTTCAGTAAAATATTTTTATTAACCTTATAGTAAAAAAACATCAAAATTATATGTTACAATTTCTTATGCAACAAATTTATGCTATTAAGTATAATTTTAAGAATGTTGTTTAAAAATTATGTTATTGTGTATTTTATTATTTTATATTACAAATTAAAATAATAATATAATAATTTAATCTAGGGTAGATTAAAAGAATAATTTATTTTGTCTAAAAAATATTGACGATTGATCAGTTTTGAGAGTTCTTTTGGTTAAGGTTTGTTAAAACTTCCCAATTCGTCCATTCAATAAGTTTTGAAATTATTTCAAAGTATTAGTTGATCTACAAAACATTAATTTTTGTAACAACAGTGCAATATCTTTTTATACGAAGTTCAGCTTTACACAATTACTGGAGAGTTACTTAGTTGATTAACGAAGATTGAAATAATATATTTATCTCGTAGTGGTTCCAAAGCGTAGGATCTATTTAGTCGAAATTATTTATACGATGTCTAATAT